>CAIGRL010212969.1:0-19929 GCA_903798325.1 Fraxinus xanthoxyloides
AAAGCAATTGGAAGGGTACTTGGTTATTTAAAGAGAACCAAAAACCTTGGACTCCAATATTCTAAATTTCCAGCTTTACTTGAAGGATATATCAATGCTAGTTGGATATCAAGTGCTAGTGAAAACAAATCAACGTCAAGTTGGTTGTTTACTCTTGGAGGTGGTGCAATTTCTAGGAGATCAAAGAAACAAACTATGAATACACATTCCACAATGGAATCCGAGTTTGTAGCATTAACTGAAATGGGAAAAGAAACGAATTGGCTTAAAGATCTTCTCTATGAAGTTCCATCAGATACGAAAAATGAGTCTTCAATATCTATACTATGTGGTAGTCAAGCTACTTTAGCAAGGGCTTATAGTGATGAAATCTACAACGGAAAGTTTAGACACATGAGTCTTAGACATGATTATGTAAGGAGATTAATAAAAAAAAAATGAAATAATTTCACTTGTATATGTTAGATCAAGTGAGAACTGGCTGATCCATTTACAAAATCATTTACCAAAGAATTGATAAGATTAACATCGAGTAGGATGGGGCTTAAACTCTTTAAATAAAATTCACCAATGATGGCAACCCTACATATTATTATGAAATGAGTAAGTTACAGATTCAAAGGGTAACAACAAGACATTTGATAAGTGAATTGATTACAAAACTTAGTATATAATTTAAAGCTCCATTCTAAAGATATATAAGTGTTGGGTTATGGTTTTTGAGGGTTGAATAAAACTTAAAGAAATTCAGTACATAGTACAAGTGTCTTTAAAACATAACCAAGACACTATAAAAATTTCTCCTATCTAAATTTAGAAGTGATGCCCCTTCAAGGAAAGTTGGATTACTTTCAGAAAAGTTCATGAATACGGATGAGTGCAAGGCCATTAACGCACAAAAGTAAAATTGTGTGGAACGTATTAAGATAGAATGTTCACGTGTGTGATATCGCTGGTTAAGGGATAACTGGTTCAAAGCTAAGATAACCTGGAATCTCGATATTACTTTACAGTATTAGCACTAATGTAAGGTTTCAATCAAAAGATACCTTATACTATGCATGACATCGTTTATAATTCTAAGTATAAATCAAAAGATACATTATCCTATGCGTGACATTGTTTATGATTCTAAATTGAGTTATAATATTTTTACAAGTGGGGGATTGTTATATATTATGTTGTTCAAATATTGATATATGAGAATTGATCAAACTGGTTGAAAAAAAAAAGAATAAAAAAATGCAAAAAAAGGGGCTTTTAGGCAAAATGGTTTGCCTATTGACCGCATAGGCCTTTGGCCATGCGATCGCATGGCCTCGTCAAGGAATTTAAGACTTGGTTACTCTATGCGACCACATAGAGTTGTTCTATGCGGTCGCATAGGCAACAAAATTGATAATTGCACAAAATTTTTTAAATTCCATTTTAGGATAAAGCTTTTAGGATAGCATTATATGCGATTCAAGTCTTCTTCATTATCTTTTTATTCTTCCATCTTTGTTTTGTGTTTTACATATATTTTTGAGTTCCATTTATATTATCATTAGAGGTATTGTTTTCTATTGCGGCGGAAATATTTATAAACAAGAAACGGATGGTCTATATGGAATCAAAGACCTCTAAGCATTAGAATGTGTACTATCTTATGACCATATATTGGTATTTCAACATGAGTTCTTTTGACTTGGAATGGCTTCTTCGGTTCCTTATTAGGCTTTGAATTTCAGGAGTGAAATTTTGAATAGGAAGATTTTGTAGAGGAGGATCGATCATAGTAAGGAGATTTTGTTTTGGAGAGGAGATCGGGTAAGAGATTGGATTTTCCTTTAACGTGTTTAACTTCAAAGTCAAAATTGAAAAACCATTCTACCCAATGCAAGAGCTGTGAATTTGGGACCTATTTCTTTTGAAGTCAAGAATCTCAGGGAATTTCATCATGTCCATTTCAACTAGAAACTTATGACTAATAATGTTAAATTGGAATTTTTTTAATTTCTCTTTTTATTGTGAAGATCTCTTTGAACTTAGAGTGATAATGTTTTTCAGACTGCATGAACATAACCCTTTTATATCCACAAATTCTTCTTTTGCCATTTTTCTCTTCCAAAATTATTATTCCCCATATGAATCACTTGCATCTGTCTACAAAATTCTTTTCCCATCAGTAGGGATTTGTAATGCTGAAAGATCATTGATTTTTTGCTTAATTTTCTTTGAAGATTGAGTTTATTTATAAGACCACTATAGATGATTTTTATTTATTTTATTTTTTTTTTGTCAAATTTTCATAGAAGAATTTTATAAGTTCTTGAGCAACAAGTGGGTAAAGAAAATATCGGCGAAAATCAATTTATGTTGCTACAATGATCATTTTTCCTGTGACGGCATGATGTGACTATTTCTATAAACTTTTGGATGTCCTTAGTTTAAGAAAACAAGAGAATGTCGTCAATGCAGATCAATGTTGTTTTAAGAAGTGTGGAAGAATTTCACCATTGCCTTTTGAAATAAAGATGGCACCGTTTTAAGACCAAAAGACATCATTGTTGACTAAAAATGTTGATTTAGTATATAAAATGTTGTTTTGTGCGATTTTGTTTTGGTTTGATCCTAAATTAAAATCTTGCTTTCAAATCAAACTTAGAAAAGATCTTTGTCTTAGCCAAATTTGCAAACATGGTTTTATGTTGGGAAGAGGAAACTTGTTCTCCGCAAGAAAATAGTTTAATTGTTTATAATCAATGACTAGTCTCCACTCTCCTCTAACTTGTTCACTTCTTTTATTGACATAGAATGCTGGGCATGCCCATTGAGAAGTAGTTGGCTCAATAAATCATTGTAATTGGGCTAATTCTTATGTGACAAGCACCAAGCGTTCACGACTCATTACCTTATGACTTGCTTTTGTTGGATTGACATTCTCGTTCTTTTCAAAGTGCAAGGATATAAAGAACTCTGGATCAAAGGGTTTTCGTGCATTCAAAGTGATCAAAGGGGTTTCCCTAAAACAATTATCCAAAATCTTAAGGTTGAGTAACTAAAATCCAATAGCCATCAATTTCTACACGGTGATTTAACTTAGGTTCTTACAATTAATTATCCCCCTTTCGTGTCATAATAAAATCACCATAACACCACCAACAAATTATGAAGCAAGTTTAGAGGTATAAGAGAATATAAAGTGAGCTCAAAAATCGAGAGTTAAGCTCAAATGTCCAGAAATTCAGTTTCAACTTCTTGATTTTCACTTCCTTTTTGGTTCATGTGCTTCCTCTTCCACTTAAAATCGATCAAAGTTAACTTGGAGGAGTTAATATGTGAGTTAGGAGGTAGAGATAAGGTCTTTAAGGGGTTGGATTCAGTTTCAACTTCTTGATTTTAACTTCCTTTTTGGTCCACGTGCCTCCTCTTCCACTTGAAATCAATTAGAGTTAACTTGGAGGAGTTAATATGTGATTTAGGAGGGGATAAGGTCTTTTAGGGGTTGGAGTCATGAGGAAAGTGGCTATTAGAAGACAAGTGTTACAAGCAGGAGATGTACCAAGCATGTGGTGGCTGTCCATGTTAAAAATCTGATTTTATACCAATGTCTGTTGGACCAAATCAATTGCCCTTGAAATATTTTCATTTGTTTACAACCTAGTTTACTTTTCCTAAGATCCCAAAATAATTCATAGAGATAATTCCTTAGCCATTCATTCGATTCTTTTTTCGATTGGCATCCGATTCTTGGCCAACTTCAACAATTTACACTTTAATATTTATAACTTCACATGAACCTTATGTTACCTTGTGATCATGTCACTTCATGCCTTATGTCCCAAATATGTTAAGGACTTATCTAAGGTTTCAATGGAACTTGATCAAACCAAGTTGAAAGCTTGTAACTTACCAATAATAATTGCGACACATTCAATATTACAATGGTTTAATCAATCAATATCCAACACCTTCATAAACCTAGTTTTCTATTTTAGCTCTTTGTAAAATTCACCACTTAGGTCGAGAAGATCGAAAACCAATACCACACAAAATATTAGAACATCAACTATCGAATGTACCATTATAACAGGAAACAATATTAAAATATTGATGCAAATGCAAATAGAAAAATCAATAGCACGTAATGCATGAATTATATTGGCCAACTATTTAGCGTGAGGCATGGGGGGCATTAGAAGAAACCTTGCATTAAACCCATATAGGCTAAACATTATGATCATTTATATCATTTTTAATACTTTAGATACAGCATCATCATCATCATCATCATCATTATTTCTTTACTATTCTTCTAGTTCACTTTTCTCCAATATCTGTGTGGGATGATTCAAGATCAAAAACTATTGCCATACTGTTGTAGTTTTTCTTCCTTGAATTGGAATTAACAGGAATTTTTTATTTCTATGGGGTCGTATTTTAGGAGAAAGAATACCATTGTACTGGTTATGGATCATGCTTCCCTTTAGGTCCAAGATATTCAATAAAGGTAGATTTTCATTCTTTTCGGGTCAAAGTTAATGTCGAATGGGTGACTATATGTCCTAGAAGATGGATTTCAATCTAGTTAATGGCATAGAAAAACATATTTGTTGTAAATTATCCACTAATTAATGAATGATCATTGTATCCATGCAATCCAATCATTATGACTATTTTAACAAACCGAAACTCTATGCCCAAATTGTTAAATTACGATTGTCCACTTTGGGAGAGTTTGAACCCATTTTGCCCCTCAATAATTTCTATCGCGTCCACCAGAATTCGAACTTAAGACATATGTCTTATGAGAGACCTATGCCTTTAGTATTATTATAGCTACATCGATATTCTTATAATATTGATCCCTTTTATGTAATAATGTATCATATTGTCTTTATGAACAAAACACATATCTATAAATATTAATATTTTGGCATCATTTTATAAGATCTAACATGTGCTATGTTTTTGCTCCCGATAAGTATCCTTACATGATTTTAATATTGTTAAACAATAATTTGTTGTTGTTCTTGAAGTTGCATAAGTTAATATTAATATTCTAGAAATACATTACTTGCTCCTAAAGATTACAACATTTCAAAATAATATTGATACATTGGTCATGAAAAAACAATAGTAACTTAATTTTTAAAAAGAAAAGATAACAATAATATTTTATCATGCTCTCAAAGTAGCACATTTCTTGAAGTATATATCATACATGTAATTTATGAACTATTGTTTATCTTTGAAGGAAAACATATCCATCATGTCATATGGATATTGATTCTCATATGAATTTAAAATGTTAAATCATATTTTCAAATATTAATATTATTTTATTTTGCTTAGTTATATATGATAAGGTTTTAGAAACCTAGCAAAGAAATAATAAAAAATAATATTGTGACTTTCCTCTCCTTAATGGTAGCATGAGGTTGTATGTATATTTATATTAAACCAATTGTACATATATTTGGAAATACATAACAATATGGAAGGAGCTAAAAGTGTACAATGAGCTATCTAATATGTACTGGTCTCAATTATTTCCTTCTTTATAGGATTTGATATCATTCACAGAAAGATTTAACGAGTTTGTTAGCAATGATTCAGCAATACTCTTAATATCCCCCCTCAAGCTGACTGTGAATGAAGGAGAAACGGTGAGCTTGGATTGTAGGAAATTAAAATGAGAACGCGACAAGCTCTTTGTGAACACATCAGCAATCTGCAAATTTGAGAGAATAAATTGAACCTTGATTACACCAACAACGACTTGTTCACGAATATAATGATAATCAATGGCAAT
This sequence comes from Fraxinus xanthoxyloides, assembly GCA_903798325.1. Classification (NCBI taxonomy): domain Eukaryota; kingdom Viridiplantae; phylum Streptophyta; class Magnoliopsida; order Lamiales; family Oleaceae; genus Fraxinus; species Fraxinus xanthoxyloides. The sequence goes on from CAIGRL010212969.1 coordinate 5,798, forward strand.
ATGTTTGGAACGGGGTTGAGAAGCTAGATTTGCTGATATAAAAATTGCACTCTTGTTGTCACACGGAATGGTGGGTGGACTAGAAATTGAAATGGTCATGAAGTAAGTTATGTAGCCAAGCCACTTCAGCTATTGTAGAGGCCAACGGACGATATTCTGATTATGCACTTGAGCGAGAAACGATTGGTTGTTTCTTAGCACTGAAAAACATCAAATTACGACCAAAGAAAACTTCAAAGCCTGAAGTAGAACGACGAGTATCCAGACAGCCCACCCAGTCAACTTCGGAGTAGGTTGTTATAGAAAGAAAGCTATTGGCATAAATATTCAAGCCATAAGTGAGAGTACCTTTCACATAATGCAAAATGCGTTTAGCAGCCTGATAATGATTTTAGCAGGTGCATGCATAAAATGGCAGACTATGTTAACGCTATGAGCAAGACCTAGTCGCATAATCACCAAATATTGGAGAACGCCAACAAGGAGCAAAAATTGTAAGATCGGACATGAGAGAGCCTTCAGTAGAAAGATATTGACCAACCACCATAGGAGTAGAAACCAGTTTACATTCATCCATGCCTATGCGATGGAGGAGATCAAGTGCATACTTGGTTTATGTAAAGAACAAACCAGTAGCAGTATGCTGAACATCGATGTCTAAGAAATAGTGCAAATCACCTAAGTCCTTCATAGCAAACTCAACACCAAGCCGTTTAATGAAAAAATCAATCATATTGGAGTTGTTGCCAGTGACAACAATATCGTCCACATAAACTAGCAGATAAAGAACTCTCTCAGTTCTATGCAATGTGAATAAGGAGGAGTTGGCGTTGCTACAAGAGAACCCTAAGCAAAGAAGGTAAGAGCTATATCATTGAAACCAAGCATGTGGAGCTTGTTTCAACCCATAATGGGCCTTTTTAAGAAGACAGACATGATCCGAAAATCGATTATGGGTATAACCATAGGGTTGTTCCATGAAGACTTCCATTGTAAGTTGCCGGTGAAGAAGTGCATTCATTACATTGGGTTGTCGAAGTGGCGTGCCATGAGTTACAGCAATGGGATTGTAGAGACTTTAACAAGTCTAAAGGTCTCATCGAAGTCCAAGTCAGAGTGTTGAGTATAACCTTTTGTCACTAGGTGTACTTTATAGTGCTCCACTGAGCCATTAGGTAATAATTTGGTCTTGAAGACCCATTGACAGTCAATGATATTTTTACCAGAAGGACGAGGAACTAAAACCCAAGTTTGGTTTGTTTAAAGAGCCCAAATTTCCTCATCCATGGTAGCAATCCATTCAGGATGTTTCGTAGCGGATTTAAACCCTCGTAGCTCTTTGAGAGCAACTAATGATTGAAATAAAGGGGTCTCTGGTAAGCCATATTAAAAGCATGGTAGGCCTTAGGGCTTTGAAATTTCAGATTTCCCTCGGGTAACCATAGGATGTTGATTCAATACAGGAGCAGACGAAGAACGAGGTGGCGATGGTGCTGAAGCAACTACTGGAGTCTTCACAGAAGGATCCTGAATAATAGAACAAGTGGCAGGCTCTTGAAAAGTGTCTTGAGGAGTAGAAGAAACACTATTTGGAGGAGTCAGACCACAAGTGGTTCATGATCATCAAGAGGGTATGGGCAACTGTTATGACAAAGGAGTATCTACAGAAGACAAAGAACTAGAAAATGATGATGAAATATGGGGGACAGAGTCACAAAAGGTGACAAAATCAAAATATTGGTCAATAGTCTATTTAACATGGCCCGCAAAGGAAAATGAAGTCTCATCAAATATCACATGATGAGAAACATAAACCCGATTGGCAGACCTGTCCAGGCATCGAAAACCCTTATGAAGTGTATGGCCAATGAAAATACAAGGAATTGATTTAGGAGCAAGCTTATGTTCAACATAAGGGTGCAAACAGGGATAACACAAGCATCTAAATGTGTGAAAGAGACAATATGAAGGATGCTTACCATACAAAATCACATAGGGAGATTTACCATCAAGAGTTGGAGTTAGGAGCCAATTAATGATAGACACGGCAGTAAAGAAAGCATCAACCTACAAAGATGATAAAGCTTGGGCATGGAACATGAGAGAAAGACCAGATTCAGTTATATGTCGATGCTTTCCCTCAGCACGACCATTTTGGGTTGGAGTGTAAGGACAAGAAATTTTCTATTGGATGCCACAAGTAGAGAGATGTGCTTGAAATTTAGCACCGCCATCACACCGAAAAGATTTGATGGTGCATGTAAATTGACTTTGTACAAAAAAATTGAAAATGAAGGAAGACATCATAGAATTCAGACTTGGAATGAAGAGGATATAACCATAAAAAATGCGAAAAATCATCCACAAACAAAACATAAAACCTATAACCAGTAATAGATGCAACAAGAAATGGTCCCCAAAGATCATAATGTACTAACTCAAGCGGAAAAGTACTCATCTTTTCATTAAGATCAAAAGATCATGCTGAGCAACAGGAAATGGTCCCCAAAGATCACGCTGAGCAACAAAGGAGGCTGGTGGAGGAGACGGCGACTCCAGAGATTTGGCAAACAGCTCATAGCTTTGAGCATTTGGAACCACTTGTTTGAAAGTGGGCAGCGGAGTGAGAGACAACATAGTGGTGGGAAACGTTGAATACTCAGGTCTCAAGCCATGGAAGAACCAATGAACCTTGTCGGTGTCGTCAACTGGACGTCCCGTTGCAGAGAGCTAGTCACAGAGAGCTTTGAATTCTCGATCATATTCAATAACAGAATGAATGCCCTTTTTCATGAGCTTCAATTACCCTTCAACTGTAATTCTCTGCTTTTGGATCTATGAGAAAAATACTCTTGAAGAGCAATCCATACCTAGACTTACCTTAAGTCGATCAATATGTAGCCAATTAGTGTACTCCGGATTGGACACACTCTTATTGTCTTTATCAACAATGGTAGCTGTAGGAACATAGAGAGATCCATCAAGATGACCCATCAAATTTTGACTGGTGAATAAAGGGATGATTTGATTTTTCCACAACAAATAGCTGGTAAAGTTGAGTTTGATGGTGATCATATTGACCATTGTATTGAAGTTAAGGGACATAATGGAAGAAGAAGAAGATTTCTCCATGGCTATTGTGAGGATGTTAATCCATAGTGGTTTTAAACTGATACCATGATAATGTTTTAGAAACCTAGCAAAGAAAGAATAAAAAATAATAATCTTGATTTCCTCTGCTTAATGGTAGCATAAGGTTGTATGTATATTTATATTAAACTAATTGTACACATATATGGAAATAAGAACAATATGGAAGGAGCTAAAAGTGTACAATGAGTTGTCTAATATGTATTTCACAGAAAGATTTAACAAGTTTGTTGACATTGATTCAACATACTCTTAATAATATAGTTGTTGATGATTTGTCTAGAATTTTAAATTTTTTGTGATGAAATTTACTTTTTATTTCTAAACATCTCATTTGTCAATTTGATTGTGTAATTTGTAGAAAGTTTATTATATCAAATTATTCCAAGTACATATTACTCAAAACTTTTGATACAAGGAAACCTCTAATCAATATTTATTCATTGGATTTATCAACCCAAATATGGTAACTAGATAGTATGTTCAAAAGTAAATGTTGTACTATTTATATCCTTAAAAGCAATTATGTCCAAATCCATGCTAGTAGCTGAACATGTAATTAAATGTTACATTAGTATTGTCTCTATTGTGACTTTCTATATATTATAAGATCCAAAAAAACTTGTATTATATCTTGAAACTTATTTATAGCGTGTCTGTGCTAGCTTATAAATTGCAAATATGTGAATTTTCGACCGTTGATTTGTGCAACGGCTTTAATTCACCAAATGAACCGATTTCCGCGTCAGTCACTTTTTCCTTATGTGCCCTTCAATTTGATTCATATTAAATACACACAAACCACCCCCACCCATCATAATAATTTCGCATCCACCTCACCCATGTGCCTTCCCCTTTCCCTTCCATTTTCATCCGCAACATATAGCTTGCCTTTTACTTCTAATTTGAAATGGGTCGCCAATAAAAATGGTGTAAATTTGTGATTTTTAGCCTGCCCTAAGGAAGCACAGACCCAGCTGCATAATATTGCTTACTGAACTCACCCTCCTACTTCCGATCTGATTTGTAGCCCGCATCACATTTTCACCTGCCATTTCCTTTTCATCCGACTATGTTCGTTTCACAGTGTACTGAACTCGCTAGAGACGCACCTCATCCACAAGATCTCACCAAAATAATTATGGACCTATTCCTTTCCCTAGTAGGTACAGTGCCTTCTTACAAGAAAGATTTTTACAGTCGATATAAATTTATTTCCCTAGCTGTGATCTTCTGCTCATAAACAAAATTTAATTTTTTCGTAATTTGTTGAGATGAGTTATCACCCGCACTCATCCACCTCCAACGCCCCTCCAGTTGAAAGTCATTCTAGGCCCCGTAAAAATGTACAATGGAATTTGTATGAGAAGAACATATTCGTTGCTGCCTGTGAGACCATCATCGCTGACGAACACAGGAATGGAAAATGCTTCACCAAACACAGCTAGGAAACATTGATTCACTTGTTCAACACTAGTTCCATCCATAATTGGAACAAGCATCAGCTCAAAAAATGATGGGATGCCCTCAGCTTGAAACACAAGAGATTTGAAGAATTGCTCAATTACAATGGCATCTCATACAATCCGTCGACTGGCAGGATTGGCACCTCGGAGGAGTGGTGGGCTCAAAAGATTAAGGTAACATCGTTTCATAAACCTCTAGTTAATGCTCTCATATCTGCATTCAACTGGCATAGTGTTGTAGGTTCTCAATTCGTATCATTGGTTAACGATATTATTTAGTAGGCTCTGTTTTTGTTTGGGGAACACGACGGTCAATTGATAAATTACATAATCATTGTTTGCGTTCTAGGCATTTTATTGCTATATAGTTAATTCTTATTTATCAGAGCTGTAATTTTGCGGAACATAAACAGTTCATAGCCAAGTGATTGACTTTATGCTCTTATTCTAAATCTGTTTGAAATACTGCACTTATTTTTCATCACCATTTCTGGAATTGGCTTCACAATTGGCTTTCTTTTTTGTATTTGTAACTTCTTTTCATTTCTGTACAAAATATATGAAAATATTTCCGTTTGTATTACCAGAGATGAACAAAGACTACAAAAAATTAAAGACAAAGATTATCGAGAGGTGTATCGATACAAGGCTCTATTTGGGGACTTTTTGACTAAAAAACGTACGTAGTCACACGTACAAATCTATGTCAAACTCGCTTCACGATGTTCGAAGACAAGATCTCGGTAGATGTGGAGAGCAGCGGCTCAAGCGACGAGGGCGGAGAACCAGAACTGGTTGTAAGAAGTATAGATGTGTGTAGCCCGCGTAGTGGGGACAAATGGAAGGAATCTAGAGAGCGATTGAATGAGAAGAAGAAAAAGCTTATAGTTTGGGACGTGTCCTACTTTGTGGACCGTGCGACCACAACCAATGAAAAGGTTGCTGCCAAAATTGAAGGAGTTATTGGCAACGAGTCGATTGAAAAAACAAACTGATTTGTACTACTGGATGTGCACTTTCCTCTCCCAAAAATATAATAGGAAAATATTGGACATGCAAGACGATACGAACGAAAACTTCGAATCGATGGTGTGGAGCTGGCAGGAATATAGGAAAGCACAGCCTCTATGACAGCTATGTTTGAATGGGTTATGTGGACATCCATTTCACTTTGCATTACTGTTGATGCTATTTGATTATGTTTACATTTATTACCGTTGAGGTTAAAGCATTTTCTTCGTGTTCTACATGCATGTTGGATTATTGCCTACATTTCTCGTGTGCATGCTAAAAATTTTAGTTTATGTGCAAGGCAAAAATTTTGATTCGTGTGGATTTTGAGCAGGCTTGCAAACAAAAGTTGTAGCTGGATGTATGTTTTAATTTTGGTTCACCAATTACTTAACAAGAAAGTACAGGTCACATCACTCACATGTTTCATTATACAGGAGTCGTATTTACGGGCAAAACTTCAATGCACTCATCATTCTACTTCCATATAAAAAGGCAACGCATATCTACATTTTTTTACATACTTGCAAGAGCATAGTCTTTGATCTCCTATTACATAGTGGTGGTATAGCACATTTTGATATCAACTGTGCGTTGCATCCGACATCCGATGTCGAGGATAAACTTGATGACAAGGCCTACGGATGGATATTATAGAGTGGTTTCAATATTGTCACATCAATAAGGTTACTGTAAGTAACTGTTATCGCTAACAAATTCATCTTGTTTCTCTATATCCGTTCGCTCAAAATGGTCATATGTTCATGTTGGATGCTTGAACTGTAGCCCACAACAATGCTATGCAGAGATCCACATGTATCCTGCGATCTTTTGCACATATGCTTCAAGATGATTACGGACTTCGTAGTTAGCAATATATAGATGTGTATGAACAAGTTGGTATATCTCTATGCATTTTAGCACATAGAAAAGGATATAGACAGGTGCATACGCTTTTCCCATTCACTGGAAACCATCGAACACTACTTCAAACTTGTGCTTGAAGCAGCATTGAGTTCTCTAGGCAAGTAATTAAACCCGATCCGAACTACAATCATGGTGGCGAGCATTATGTTCTGAATCTTAACAAGCATTTCATATTCCGAGATTGCATAGGTGCCATTGATGGTACCCACATTAGAGTCGTCCTCCCACGAGACTAGTGAGTGAGTTTTATCGGACGCAAAGGAATTTCGAAAAACGATGTGCAACAGCATGTTATTTCAATTTGTGTTTCATATTTGTACTTGCTGGTACAACGGGGAACTCTTATGATGCTAGGATCTTAGCGAGGGCTACACATGACCCCAAGATTGACATCCCACAACCGGCTCATAGAAAATATTATCTAGCTGACTCAGGGTTCGTGCATCAACCTGGGTACATGGTGCCCTATAAGGGTTCGGATATATTGTATCATTTTCAGCAATTTTACGATGGGTTCACCAATCACATGCGTAACTTTCAAAATTCACGGGAAAAGCTTCAGGCACTCGTCGTACAGGAGTGTAATCGGACATGCGTTCGGCATTTGGAAAAGTCATTGGAAAATACTGAATCGTATGCCGAGTTATAATTTTAAAGTGCAAACAGCTATTATAATTGCAACTATGGGCATTCACTACTTCCTTCGACGAGCAGGTATGGTCAGTGAAGCATTTAGGAAAGCGGAGATGGACCCAACAAAGGTGGAGCTCTCGGACGAACGGGACAAAATTGCAGCTGAAATGCACATCCGGATATCCAACGAAATGAGTCGGATATGTTCAGAGATTACTTGGCACAACAACATTGACATTTATTTTTGATTCAGAATTAGACTAAGATTGGTCACACAATGTTTTCCTGACAAGAAAACGACGTCCATGTGTGCAACGCATGTACTGACATGAGAAGATCGTAAAATACGTCAACAAAATTTTACCCTTCACGTCTCAAATGAATATTTATGCAAATTTTTACGTCTAAAATTCTACATGTAAAGTTACAACATGTCTAGTGGGACTATTGGGTAGGTATGCATTAATTGCTCATGGTTTGAATGGTCAAATATGTCTTCAGAAATTTAGCACACATGTTGCACATATGAGGGAAAATATGACATTTGGCCATGTAGCTTTGGACCAAAAAATATCATGTGGGCCTGACTGAAATAGCTTGAAAATTGATTATAGATTTTCCAAAATCACACCCAGACAAGCACTTAATTTATAACAATAATCATTATTAGTTGTAATGTTTTCAATTTGTTTCACACTAAAGTCATGCTATTTATTTTAGCTTATGCATATGTATGTCATTCACGTGTTTCAATAATTTATTCATTTTAGCTTTTATTTGATATGCACGCATGAATCAAAACATTATGTGCACATAAATGTATTGGGGCGGGGGTAATGAACTTTAAAATTAGGGGGACACAATCGAACTTGTAAAGAAATTGAGAAAAATTTTGCAATCGAAAATTTACGTCCAAAAAAATCATACCCCGTGTGATTTTGTATCCGAAAATTTATATGGGATATGACTTTTCGATGTAAAATTTTGAAAATTTTTGATGTCATATTCCATATAAAAATTCTTAATAAAATGATGAAAATTACATTAGAAATTTGTATATCAAAAATAATAAATGTTAATGAAATAATTGTTTTTTTAAAAAAAATGTGAGTTAGACGTCTTTCTTTAAGACTCGCGTTTAACATATTTTCAACTATTTTCGATATTTGTTTGGATTATTCGATATGCCCATAATATAGTCCTCGAAATAAACTTTGAGATGATATAAGCAATTTGTAGATTCGATTAGCGTACGATCGTCGGAAAATTTTTAAAATTAGCTTGTTATCGAAATTCAAATTTATTGTGATTTTACCCTGTTTGGTGGAGATTAAAATCAAATTTTTAGTAAATTTTGATAAAAGTTAAACAGTTATGGATTCTATAAAATATGTTAATAAAATTAATTGTTAACTTTGATTTAGATTTCAATCGATATCAAACATGACTTTAAACAAAAAAATATCAAAAGTTGGGGGGGGAGGACGTGACCCCCAGGACCCCTTCGGTCCACCAGTGAGTGTGGTGATGGTAGTGTGATGGATCTAGGTAGGATGCAAACGACTGCTGTGATGGTTGGTTCTATCTAAGGTGGTAGTGGTAATAGTGGTGGTGTGATGGTGGCGAAGTGACATTGGTTGTTGGTAGAGGTGGTGGTGGTGGTGGTTTTTCATTGAAGGTAGCAGTGGTAGTGATGGTAGTAGTAGTGTGATTGGAGGCAGTGGTGGTAGGTTGTAGATCTGAAGTGATGGCGTGTTTTGGGTGGTGCCGACGGTGGTGGAACTGGATGGTGTGAAATGGATGAGATGAAGAGTAATTTGTGTTAATTGGGTAATTATGAATAATTTATTATCAAAAAATAAAATGGTAGCAATTATTTTATAGTCTATGATGGAGAAATAAGTTGTGATCAATTAATTTGATAATTTGTGAATAGTTAATTTGATAATTTATGATTAATAAGTTGTGACCTATAAAATTTATTACTTGTAATCGAGAAATACGCCATGATCAATTAATTTGATAAATTATGATCAAGAAATAACTTGAGGCCAATCAATTTGATTATATTTTTATCGTAAAATAAGTTGACCTATTAAATTTGTGATTTATGACCAAAAAATAAATCGTGACCAATTAATTTAATAAATAAGTTGCGACCTTTAAAATTTGTGATTTGTGAATGTGAAGTTCTGCGATTATGGCTAGTACATAATTGTGACTATAATGTGTATAGTATTCTGAACTTAACATTTTTAGGTACCCATTTAATTATATATTAATTAATACAACTTGATTTTTGAAAGGAATGTATAACGATTCCTTGATTGAACGAAGAATCTTTTTAAACATCCTTCAATATCAAATATATTATAAATAACATATTTATAACTTGATTTTTGAAAGAAAATCTCAAATTTGTCAAAGATGAAATTGTAAAAAAATCTCAAATTTGTCAAAGATGAAATTGTATTTTTAAATTGAGGAAATTAGGCTCGCTACTCTAAAAAAGAAACCAATTAGATTAATGCACTTAACATAAATTTAAACCTCTAATCACTATAATTTATACGTCCCAAAACCCCAAAGAGCTTCAAAACTAATTGCTTACAGAGAGAAACCCCCAAGTAAGGTGTCTTGTTTAGGACGGCCGCACCCTCGCTGACTACAACATCCATAAGGAGTCCACTCTCCACCTTGTTCTCCGCCTCCGTGGTGGTGCCAAGAAGGCTAAGAAGAAGACCTACACCAAGTCGAAGAAGATCAAGCATAAGCACAGGAAGGTGAAGCACGTCGTTCTCCAGTTCTACAAGGTCGATGATTCAGGAAAGGTGGAGAGGCTTTGCAAGGAATGCCCAAATGTTGAGTGTGGTGCTGGAACTTTCATGGCTAACCATTTTGATAGGCACTACTGTGGTAAATGTGGCCTCACCTACGTTTACAACAAGGCCGGCGGCGTTCTCTGGTTTGATAGGCACTACAATGAGAGCGTTCTCTGATTTTGAGAATAATTTAGTGTGTAGATTATGTTATTAGTGTGTCTCCGGGGCTAATAGGCTCGCCGAGAATCCGCGGGCTCTGCCACTAACCAAGGGAACAACCTTTATGTGGTTCTCTTCCCATTGAAGCCACCATTTGTTTAATCAGAAGATTTTTGTCACTTTTCTGAACGTTTGTCACTTTTTCTATCACTTTTTTTTTTATTGTTTGTTACTTTGTTTTATAATTTTTGTCAATTTTTTAGTGACAAATATCACTTTTTAATAAAAGTGATATTATATGTCTTTTTTATTATTAAAAAATGATATTAAAAGTGACATTACACTTAACTTTTTATCAAAAAGCGATGCAATGTCACTTTTATTAAAAAATGATACATTTCACCCAAAAAAGTGATTGGGGGTTCGTCACTTTTTTTAGTTTTTATCATTTTTTAAAATTTATGTCACTTTATTGAATTGATTCCAAAGTTTTGATTGGTGTTTTGTCACTTCTTTTTGTCGTCACTTTTTTAATTTCCGTCACTTTATTAAACTGAGTCTAAGGTTTTTATTAATGTTTTGCCACTTTTTGAATGTTTATCACTTTTTGAAATTTTTGTCTTTTCATAATGTTTGTTACTTTTCCTATCACTTTCTAAAAATCTTGGTCATTTTTTTAGTAACAAACATTACTTTATAATAAAAGCGAGATTGTATGTCATTTTTTTTAAAAAAAAAAGTAATACTTAACTTTAAAAAGCGACACTATGTCACTTTTTAATAAAAAAAAAGTGACACGGTATTTTTTACTTCTACAATATTTTTCATATGATTTTTCAAAATGTCTTAATTTTAAGGGAATTTTTGTAAGTTGCCTTTTTAAATTTAGGTAGTTATGTACTTTTGCTTTCAACAATCTAGGCTCAAGTAAACCACATAAAAGTGACACGGTATTTTTTACTTCTATAATACTTTTCATATGATTTTTCAAAATACCCTTAATTTTAAGGGTATTTTTGTAAGTTGCCCTTTTAAATTTAGGTAGTTATGTATTTTTCCTATCAACAATCTGGGCTCAAGTAGACCACATGCAAGCGAAATTGAGTGAGAGTGAGAGTGAGAAAGAAAGAAAGAAAAAGAAATAAAGGGGGTGGTGGAGAAGAGTCACATCGATGCTAATGAGAGCGTTCTCTGGTTTTGAGAATAACTTAGTCTGTAGATTATGTTATTAGTGTGTCTCCGAGGCTGACTAGGCTCGCTCGGAATCTGCGGGCTTTGCCATCGACGAAGGGAACAACCTCTATGTGGTTATCTTCCCATTGAAGCCACCATTTGTTTAAACAAGACATTTTTGTCACTTTTATCAACGTTTGTCACTTTTTTTTTTTTAATTCGTGTCACTTTTTAGTGTTTGTCACTTATTTCTATTACTTTTTTTATTGTTTGTTACCTTTTTTTTTATAATTTCTATCAATTTTTTAGTGACAAATATCACTTTTTAATGAAAGTGATATGATATATATATTTTTCTTTTATTAAAAAGTGATATTAAAAGTGACATTACACTTATCTTTTTATCAAAAAGTGATACAATATTACTTTTATTAAAAGTGATACATTTCACCCAAAAAAGTGATTGGGAGTTCGTTACTTTTTTGAGTTTTTATCATTTTTTTTAAAATTTATGTCACTTTATTGAATTGATTCCAAAGTTTTGATTGGTGTTTTGTCACTTTATTAAAATGGCCCTAAGGTTTTCATTAGTGGTTTGCCACTTTTTGAATGTTTATCACTTTTTTGAAATTTTTGTGCCTTTTTATAATATTTGTTACTTTTTTCCTATCACTTTCTAAAAATCTTTATCACTTTTTTTAGTAACAAACATTACTTTAAATAAAAGTGAGACTGTATGTCATTTTTTAATAAAAAAGTAATGGGTTAATTTCACAAACGGTCATTGAAGTTACCTGAAAATCAAAAAACGGTCACTGAAATTCAAATTTCTTTTACAAACGGTCACTGAAGTTTCAAATTTTTTGGGCAAGTTTTACGTCGATTTTTTGGCAACTTCCGACCACCAAGACCATCTGATTTGGATACCATTGGAAAGCCCACAATGTCCTCTTCAATTACCCCCAAAAATCTTGCCGTAAGATTACTCGTTTTACCAATATTGTAAATGGTTTAAAAGGATTTGATCATAAATTTACTAACGGTGGACTTGTAAGTAAAATGCTTAGGTCCCTCTCGGAGGAATGGAGCCCCTTTAAGGATGTAGATAGAGGACACTAAGGATGTGAACATATATCCCTTGGAAGAACTCTATGGAACCTGGATGACCTACGAACTTAACAATGCCGAAATCAAGGAGAAAACAAGAAAAAGCAAAGAAGAATAAAAAAAGGCTCCGAAATGCCAAATTTCTCTAAAAGCGGCACTTGATGAAGGAATAACAAGTAATAAAATGAGCGATGAAGAGTTCGATGACTTGGCCCTCTTGTCAAAAAATGGAGAGGTTTTTTGGAACAATAAGAAATTTCAAAAGAAGGAAGAAAAGAGCGAAAAAATAAATAAGAAAATCATTTGCTATGATTGTGACAAACTTGGTCACAAGAGAACCGAGTGCCCAAACAAAAAGAAGATCTTCATGAAGAAGGCACTCCAAGCAACAAGGGATGAAAGCGATGATGATGATCACGATGAAGATGAAAGTCAAGAAGAAATCGCCAACATGTGCTTCATGACAATCGATGATGAGGTAAACTTCATTGAAAAATTCTCATGTGATGATTTATCTTCCTCTTATGATGAAATTTTAGAAGAATTTGGAAAACTTGTCCTTAGTCATTCTATTCTTAAAAAGGTACATAAATTATTAAAAAGTGAAATGGAGAAAATTTTGGAAATCAAAAAAGAAAATATTGACTATGATTCATTATATAAAGAAAATTGCTCATTGAAAGAAAAGGTAGAAGATTTGATAAAAAAATATTTTTAAATTCACTCAAGGAAAGAAGAAGCTTGATTTAATGCTCAGTAATCAAAAAATCCGTTTTTGATAAAAAGAGGCATTGGATATAAACCATTTTTAAAACAAAAATCTCTCAAAAATTTATTTGTCAAAACTTCAGATATAAATTCCTCAAAAACCACGTATAGCTTTTGCAACAAAGATGGACATATTGCCTACAATTGTCTAACAAAAATAAATTATACTTTGAAAAGAAGTGGACTCGAGGACCTGCTAAAACTAACTACCAAGCTTGTGTGAGTGCTAAAAATCAAAAGTTGAATTGTTATTGTAGGTACCAAAGAAAATGACAAGCAAATGGTTCTTGGATAGCGGATGCTCAAAACACATGACCGGAGATAAAAACTTTACTATCAAATTTCAAAAGGAAGGATGGAGGCCATGTCACATTTGAAGATAATGCAAAAGGTAAAATCATCGGAATAGGAAATATTGGTAATCATCTCTTACCTTCCGTTGAAAATGTACTTTTGGTGGATAACCTCAAACATAAGTTACTTAGTATTAGTCAATTATGTGATAAAGACTATCATATTAAATTCGATTCTTCCAAATGCCTCATTAAGGATTCTACATCAAATGATGTGATATTTATTGGAAGCCGTAGTAAAGATGTTTATATTATAAATATCGAACTTGAAAATAATAAAATTTCTTTTTTGAGTTTGAAAGAAGATACTTGGTTATGGTATAGAAGATTAGGTCATGTTAGCATAGACCTTCTATCAAAAAGTTTCAAAAATTATTTTGTCAAAGGATTGCCAAACTTGTAGTTCGAGAAAGATAGAGTTTCTGATGCTTATCAATTTGGTAAAAAAGTAAAAAAACTCCTTTAAACCTAAAGTATATTCTTCAACTACAAAACCATTTCAACTTCTCCACATGGATCTTTTTGGACCATGTAGGATCACTAGCTTGGGCGGTAAACATTAT
>CAIGRL010212984.1:0-21729 GCA_903798325.1 Fraxinus xanthoxyloides
TGAGTTTGATAGATATTATTTTGGAAGATTGAATTTTGGAATAGTAGATTGATAGAGAATATGTGGTTGAAAAAGAAGGAAAAGTTATTGATGTGATGTAAAATATTATTTTATTGAAAAAATGAGTAGAAAAATGAGAATAAATTTTTTAACGAGAATCAAATCGACTTTAATGAATATCCACTTAATTAAGTAGCAAGCGTGTGCCACTAAGCATGTGGGGACAGCCAATGGGTGCAAGGGTGCAAGAAAGAAGCCAGCCTAACAATAATACATCCATTATATATACTCACACCCGTACGTACAAAATTGTTCTTTTCTTTCATTCTCTCTTTCATTGGCTTCATACTTCACACCCTCAACCAAAGGACTTCAATTGATTCATCGCCCTGGTAAACATATACCCATTATAAAATTCATGTAGATATTGTGTTTTCATTTATTTAATTAATTGAAAGTGGATCAAGAAAATTTGACTTGGAATCTTGAATCTTGATATGATGAAGAAATAAGGGTCTTTAGTTTTTTGTTTTTCTTTTTGGGTTTTGTATTCTTTTATGCATAAGAATTCTAGGTTTTTACATAAAATTCTTTTAAATGCTAAATTGAGGTGATAATTTACATTTCTTGAATGAAATTTAAGTCTTTAGAATTGTAATGAATAATGTTGATAACCCTAAGTTTATTTTCGGAAATTTTACTTTAATCCATAAAAAGTAAGCCATAATACTTGGTTTATCTGGTACTGAAAAGTCTTATAATCTCTCATCTGAACGCAAGAATATAAACCGAGCAGATTTAGAATCTGTGTGATTGTGATTATTTTGTCTGTCAATTTAGTTATTTGATGTTGGTGTTTTTTGTTTTTTTCCCCTGTTTGAAAGCTAATTAATTCTGTTAATGATTGTTATATTAGGCAATTAGGATGTCGACTCCATCTAGGAAGCGACTAATGAGAGATTTCAAGAGGTTACAACAGGACCCGCCTGCGGGTATCAGTGGCGCACCCCAAGAAAACAATATTATGCTTTGGAATGCGGTCATATTCGGGTGAGTTTCAGCATTCTTTTTTCACCAAAATTAAATGGTATTATTTGTAATTTATTATGTCTATGTTCGTTTATTTATTCTCTTCTATGTATGGTGAGTTTTAATATCATCTTGTGGGTTCTTTTCTGGTATGGATTATTACAGCCCTGATGACACACCTTGGGATGGAGGTGAGTCATTCTTATGCTTAGAATTTGTTCGGAAGTGTTTACTTTTAAAGTTTTTGATAATGAGTTTCGGTACTTTGATTTTTATTATATATGATTTTCAATCATTTCCATTTCGCATTCTTAGTTACTTAGGCCAAATGATATCTTTATTAAGAAATACCTTTTTATTCTCATTTATTTCATGTACAATTCATAGGGGTGCTTAAGCTGTAAATACTTGTAGAGCTTATCAGTTTTTCCTCGTAAACAATTGTTGACTGGATGCTTCACTCTTGGGTAGTCTCTTGGCGTCTATTTTTCATACGACAATGAAAAGGAAAATGCTTCTCAACTCTTTCGTGAATCCAAACTGTTAAATTCCCTTTTTTCTCCCTACCTGTCACGAATGTGCTTGTATAGGGTTAAATGATGGTTCTGAATTAAGTTTTCGCCAATATTGATAAATTTTTATTTTGGTCGGAGTAGTTTTATGAAGGACGAGACTTATATAATTACAGGGGTAGACTCGACTTACATAGGTGGACAGGTTTAAAAGTCATGATTATTTTTGGCTTTACATTTTCGGGCCTTGAGGAAAATGAAACCAAATTCTGCCTCCCAAAATGTTGTAGGAGTATGATTAGCTTATGGATTTACAATCATGCTACATGTACTCCATTTTTTACATCATTGTTTACATTGTGCCATGTGACAGCACACCATTTGACCTTTTTTTTGAAAAAAAATATATATTCCCGCCCACAGTTTTTTGAAAACAAAGGGGATGTAAACAATGATGTAAGGGAATGAATGTACATTTAGCATTATTGATGGGTTTATCAGCAACACTGGGATGGAGTCGCAGCCTAGACTCCTACAGGACCCTTTATATAAGTAATTCAACCTGGCTTTTTCAGAGCACTTTGGCTTTTGAAATCCTCTCTGTAAAAGAATTGGTAAAAACTAGGGAAAAAAGCACAAGGCTATTTAACTTTGGCCAGGTAGAATCTGAAATTATCTAGTTTGGTTTTATTTATTTTTGTCAAGGTGCAAGTTATTCGCTTCAAAATATAATATCTTGTCCCTTAAAATAAATAAATAAATAATAATAATAATTGAAAAGATCTAATTAATGGATCACATATTCTTTTCAAGTACTAGTATATGTACTTGTTAACTAGAGATGCTATCTGCTATAGTTGTTACTACATATTCTTTGAGCATGTTAGGTACGTTCAAGTTGATACTTCAATTCAGTGAAGATTACCCCAACAAGCCACCAACAGTGAGATTTGTCTCTCGGATGTTCCATCCAAACAGTAAGATGAAGATGCTTCCAATTTCTGATTAAAAGTTGAATTTACTCTGAAACATGAATGTAACGTGACCTTGGCTTCAAATTATTTTTTGGATTTGATCAGTTTATACGGATGGAAGTATATGTCTTGACATCCTTCAGAATCAGTGGAGTCCAATATATGATGCTGCGGCTATACTCACATCTATCCAGGTATATTACAATGGCTGAATTTAGCATGTGATATCTGCCTTAAGTCTGGTGCACTGCCAAAGAAAATGCCAAGTTAGTGACTTTGGCATTTGAAAGATTATATGATTTTTTAACAAATAGGAAATGTAGTTTCAAGAAATTATTGTTTTTGGCAGTGTGACCTTATAAAGTTGCACTATTTCTTTAAGATGGTGTGTATTTTTACATTTGTTGCATTTGAACTTTTGATTTTAGTGATATGACCTTCCAACGTGAATGATATTTTCTTTTGATTCTCTTAGCCTGATTCTCTTTGCCTTATGGTTTAAAGGAGAATAGTTTGTAGAATTTTCTTTGTAACTGCTAGGAATCTGTCTTAAAGCAAACTTGAGAAGGTAGGATTTGGGAATTTGGCAGTTCACAACACCTCTTTCCTAATCATATTAGTTGGATTGAGTTTCATATTGAGTTAATTCTGTTAAATTTTTGAGGTGGACTTGGTGGTGAATCGGATTCAGTTTCATAGTCAAATTTTGGACAACTGTTTTGGAGAAGGTAAAATTTGTTCTATTGGGAACGTGTTGTAATGTAAACATTTCCTTCTCGGTTTGCTAGCAAATCATAGGGAATGGGGAGCTCAGAGAACGATATCAATGCTGAATTAAATACATACCATCTATGATGGGCCATATTGTTTACTTTCTCCACCGATCGAGTATAAATCTTTCCACAATATTAGAACCTCATTGGTTTCTTTCCTTGATGCTTTTATTTTGTTAGTTTATTGCTCATCAGTTATGAATTTTAAGCCAATAAATCATTTTGACATTATTGCAGTCATTATTATGTGATCCGAACCCAGATTCTCCTGCAAATTCAGAAGCTGCTCGGTTGTTCAGTGAGAATAAGCGAGAGTACAATCGAAAAGTACGGGAGATTGTGGAGCAAAGCTGGACTGCAGATTGACTCCCAAGTGCATAGCTACAGTCAGTGAAATAATTCAAAAATCCAAAACTTAATTCCCTAAGATTTGTCCCTTAGATAGTGCTTGTGTTAACTTTTGTATCTTTAGAACTCAGTATCATGTAATGTGAATTAGAATTGCTACATTGATTTGCATTAGAATCCCAAGTAAAATAGTTTCAGGGAACAAAGTGTTTCTTTTAGCATGTTATGGTTTCAAATTGGTGGCAATTCTCCAATGCATGCATTGCTAATGAAGTTTGTGAAACGATTTGTATAAGAAGACTTGTATATCAAGCCAGTAACCCATTGGGCATGTTTTGTACGCAATGCATAAAATTTGAACTTCTTTTATATATATATCGTCATAGCATCCCACTAAGAAACTAACCGTGCATTCTAATGAAGTTAACACAGTACAGTCTTTTGGCTATCATATTTGGTTAATGTTTATGATCCATCAAATCATTTTTTATCCACACATTTCATTAGATTCGTAAGTATTATTCATTTATATCTATTTATAAACACTTGGGGTTGTTTGAGCCCGTCCTTTTTTTTTTTAAAATCAAAAAACGCATTTTTGCAATAGTACTATAATGGAGAATGTACGGTTAAAAAATAAGAAAATTTTGAATTTACATATGATATTATTTTATTGAAAAATGTGTTATTGAAATGATGTCAAATCACTGTTCAAAAATGCATTTTAATGGAAAAAAAAAATGGGACTCAAATAAGGACTTAATCTTTATCAAAACAACTGTATGGAAATAGACAAATCGGTCGCATTCCTCAACATAATTCATGAACACAAGAAAATTATAAAATTCACAAATCCCACCTAACGAATATGCCCACCTTAGACCATTCATTATTCTTAAAAAATAAATAAATAAAAGAGAATTCCTAATAAAAAATGACAAGCCAAACAAGGCTACTATTTTTTACAGCATGCTTGAGTGGTGTTTGCCTACACATCTGTTGCACTGATATCAATCTGGGGAACAGCCTACATAAATGAAAGATGCAAAATTTAAGGAACAGTGAAAGAGGAATGATAAAATGATAGAAAATTTGACTTGCGGATCATGAAGTAATGATTATAAAAGAATTCTTTATAGAATCTTACAAGGTTTTCTTTGTTCTCTTGAAGTTTCTTCTCCGGTGGAGGGAATAGGACCTGCAATAATAAATGAAACAGTTGATACAAAAGCCTACAACTAGAATGTCAGGAATAATTATTGAAAAAAAAAAATGCCTCAATTTTTTTGAATTATTAGGTTTATTTTTAAATTGAAAGATGACTCCCATTTTCTTCTTTTCTTTTTCGTGTATCTCCCTTGAATCCCCCACTTGAGTTGGGAAGAGAAAGAGAACAGGCGGAAGTGCAACCTGGAAGACACAGAAAATAAAGAAGTATCTAAGTTGTCATTGTTTTGAAACATCTTTAGAAAAGGGTGTTATTCGAATTAAAACAGAGTAACAAATGTAGTGTGAGATAAAAGGAATTGATGCAATTTACCTTCTCCAGTAGCAGATTTCTTTCCTGCTTCTTCACCTTATTCTGATCTTTATCTAGTTTTTGCTTCGTTGGTTTCTTAGGATTCTTTTGGGTACTATCATGATTCATGAACCCCGAACTTCTGAAGCAGATTTTGAGTTTGTCACATCCTTGTACAGTGAATAATTTTTTATTTTTTTTTTATCTTACTTACAGCTTCATTCTTCCTACTAGTTTCTTTGTTTGATTCTTGTACTTCATGAATTTCATCAGCATCTGTATCCGGTAGATTTGGCTTCAGCTTCTCAGCTTCAGTTATTGAAGAAGCAGCACTGTGAACATTATCATCAGATAATTGATTTCCTTCTTCAGCAGATCAGAATCAGTGTTGGAGACTTGCAACTGCTCAAAGTTCTCTGATATTTTATAGCTCCCAAAACAGCTCTTTCACGGATTCTCCAAGTTCCGAAAGGTCATAGCGAGATACATAGGATTTAAGCTCATCCCTCATTTTCTGCAGAGGTTTAGGACATTGCTTTAAAACACAAAAGGAGAAGGTCAGCACTCCTAAATCAATAATTGAAAAGAGGCGGCATATTTCTTTTGGGGGTCCACCTAATGACACTATGGCAATGTTAGCAAAGGGGAATTTCAATGTAGGAAAATCATCAGGGAAATCAAAAGAAGGAAAAGTATTACTGCAGATTTTGTAAGATCCCTGGCCACTCCCTTGGAAGGTGTTACAAAGCTAACCCCAAGCCGCCTTGTTCCCACTATCAAATGCCTGGACGCTCAAAAGACAGGTTCTACAAATTGCATGGACGTCCTCCAGGACACAAATTTGAAGGGAAAAACAAACCTGCTACATCTTCTGTCAACCAAGTTACTACTCTCATGCCTCTTAATCAGGAGCAGGTCAATGATAATCCACAACTTTCCTCGAAACCATAGCAATATTCTCAGCTGATGGCACTACTTCAACCACAACATCACCAAAAACTAAATCCAACTGCTGTCAATCATGTCCAAACCATTGTTACCTCTTCACTGATGGTGCTATACCAAAATTATTTGGTATTTCTCTTGGTTTATCAGCATATAATACTAAATATCATGATATTGTTACTACTCCTTGGATATTAGATACGGGGGCAACAGATCATATGATATGTTCCACCTCCTTTTTTTACTTCAAATCCAAACCAGTTTCATATTCAGTAACTTTACCCAATGGAGATATAGTTTCGGTTAGCCACATTGGTACTGTTAAATTCACAAATTCCATTATCCTTGAAAATGTGCTATGTGTTCTTTTTTTTTTTTCAATCTCATTTCACCTAGGAAGATGACAGAGAGTTTGAATTGTTACCTAATTTTCTTCTGGACCTTTTGACTTGGACAACAACTGGAATGGGTGACTTGCGGCATGGACTCTGCCGTTTACTGCAAAAGAAAGTGTCTCCTTCAGCTTTGACAGACACTCTCACTCCCATTACTACTAAACTTCCTGTTGCTGCTTCAATCATCAACCACTTCGGAGAATTTGATTTATGGCACTATAGATTAGGTCACTCATCATATCCCAATTTTAATTTACCTGGTCATTCCTCTAGTTCGAAATCTGTAAGAAACCATGTCTTGTTTGTCCTCTAGCAAAATTACATAAAGTTCCCTTCCCTTCAAGTCAACACAAGCCAACAAAAATGTTTTGATCTTGTGCATTGTGATTTATGGAGACCATGTAATGAAATTAGGTCATGATGATTCCAAATATTTTCTGACAATCATCTGCGATTATAGCGGATGTACTTGGGTTTATCTTTTGAAACAAAAATCTGGTGCTTCTAGCCGTTCAAACCTTCTACAACATGATTGAGACACAATTTGACACTAAAAAAAATCGTAGTGAAAATGGTGCTGAATTTAACATGACAGAATTCTACTCAAGAAAGGGCATCATACATCAAAAATCTTGGGGAGACACCACAACAAAATGCCATCGTTGAAACAAAGCACCAACATATTTTAAATGTTGCCAAAGCTCTCAAATTTCAGAGTGGAGTTCCACTAAAGTTTTGGAGTGACTGTGTTCTTACAGCTGTTTATCTTATAAATAGAACTCCTACTCTTCTTAATCACAAAACCCCATTTGAATTGCTGTTTCAAACTCTACCTTCATATTCTCGTCGTAAAGTTTTTGGATGCTTGGCTTTTGCTACAACTCTTGTTCATTTTAGGCACAAATTTGATCCTAGGGCTCATCAGTGTATTTTTCTTGGATACCCTTTTGGCATCAAAGGGTACAAACTCCTTGACTTAGAAACAAACAGGATTTTCATCTCTCGAAATGTCCTGTTTTATGAAAATGTTTTTCCTTACAAGGAACTTCCTACCACTACATCAAATCCTCTCCCAAACATTTCTCAACCTATCTTTGAAGTTACAGATTCAAACAACACACATGTTGATGAGAATACAAATTTACCAGCTCCTTTACCTTCCCATAACATTACAGTGGAAAACCATGAATCAGATTCATCAGTCCAAGAACCTCCCTCATCTCTGACTACTTCTCCACCAACCATAGAACCACCAATATGCACCAGAATTTCCTGCTTTGCGCAGATCCACCAGAATCAAGAAGTTACCTTCTCATTTGCAGGATTTTGTTTGTCAACAGGCAAGCTCACCTACCTATTCCCAGGACTTGAAAAAGCAGCAGGTCACACCTCCTTCAGGTAAATCTTTTCCCTCAAATGCTACTGTCTCGTACCATAAACTTTCATCTCCACATAAAGCCTTTGTTGTTTCCATCACTGCACATACAGAACCTAAATCCTTTGAAGAAGTCATACAATCACCTGAATGGTGTAGTGCCATGAAAGCAGAGATTGATGCTCTTGAGATAAATGAAACTTGGGTAATTGTTGACTTGCCACCCCTTAAACATGCTATAGGGTGTAAATGGGTTTATAAAATTAAATTTCATGCCGATGGAACCATTGAAAGATACAAAGCCAGATTAGTGGCAAAGGAGTATACACAGCAGCAAGGTTTGGATTACCATGAGACATTCTCACCGGTAGCTAAACTTGTGACAGTTCAGACTTTGTTGGCCATTGCAGCTATTAAAGGTTAGCATTTATGCCAATTTGATGTTAACAACACTTTTCTACATAGGGACTTAGATGAGGGAGTGTATATGGAGCTACATCCTTCCTATCCGACTATCAATGGCTTTGGTAATGGCAGAAAAGTGTACAGATTACGCAAAAGCTTGTATGGCCTCAAGCAAGTTTCACGTCAATGTATTCTAAGCTCTCCAATTTCATCTTAGGCCAAGGTTTTACACATTCTAAAGCTGATTACATCTTATTCACAAAATCTGCTTCACATTCTTTCACAGAAATACTCGTCAATGTAGATGATATAATTGTTGCAAGTGACTGTTTGGACACTATTAACAGTTTAAAGTCTTCCTTTCATGATGTTCAGAATTAAAGACCTTGGGAAGCTGAAGTATTTCCTTGGCCTTGAAGTGGCCAGACCAGATCGTGGTACTCACATCTGCCAACGAAAGTGTGCACTAGATATCCTAGCAGATTTTGGTAAAATTGGAGCCACACCAGCCAAAGTTCCATTAGACCAAAATCTGAAGTTATCAAAAGATCATGGCGAAACTCTTCCTAATCCTTCTGTCTACTGAAGATTGATTGGAAGGCTACTCTAGTCTCTACTTAACAATCACTAGACCTGATCTTTCCTATCCAGCGCAATGATGCACTCTCCTCGAAATCCTCATCATGCTGCATATAAGGTTCTTCGATGCATTAAGAGATAACCAGGGCAAGGTCTTTTCTATCCTGGCAACTCTACCTTACAGCTAGAAGGTTTCTGTGATTCAGACTGGGCATGTCCAGACACAAAGAGATCAGTCACAGGATATTGTGTATTTATTGGCAAGTCCATGGTGTCTTGGAAGTCTAAGAAACAATTTCCAGATCCTCTGCTGAAGCAGAGTATAGAAAGATGACCAACTTATGTTGCGAGTTAACTTGGATATGGTATTGCTCCAAGATTTACAGATTGAGCATTCTCAGTCAGCTATTTTACATCGTGACAATAAGGCTGCCATCTACATTGCACCAAACCCAGTTTTCCATGAAAGAACCAAGCATATTGATCTTGTTTGCCATCTCATTCGGGACAAAATTCAAGGGCGCATAACCACTGAATATGTCAACAGTAACTCACAAGTGGCAGATTTATTGACCAAGGCTCTAACTTTTTAATAGCAAATAAAGCATAATTCTGTATCAGAAAAACAGTATGCAACACAAATTTCATTTACATTCCAGTAGAGGTTTAACAATTCCCATGCCATATTGAAAACTATACCCAACCCTTCCAAATTATTTATCTATTCCTCTCCAACACAACTTGAACTCTTGTGAAGCTGGGTTTTTTGAGCAACTACAAAGATGTTGCAGAAAGAAATGCCACGAGCCTTGTACAAGTATCTCTATCCCACAATTGAATCATGCTACATTACCGGAGCGGCCCGGTAATGCCAGGGGGCCAATTAGTCAAGTCTCCCCTAACCTATCACAGGTGGATAGTCAAGTTGGCCCCTTGTACATGGCCTAGTGACGCTGTACAAGTATCAGAATCCCCCATAATTATGGATTATAATGGTTGTACAGGGCCACAAACTTCCAGAATGCTTCTGCCCTAATAAGTTCCAATGTGGAGTGCCGTCATCGGGATCCCAAGAATTTATCCTCTATGAAAAGATCTTAGCCCACCCAAGTACAATAAGCTGTTCTCCACAAGACTGAAATGCTAGTCTCCAGTCGTGCATTGAGCCAGCTCAGCTCAGGCAATTTGCCAATGGTATTCCACAAGTTCCTTCTTTTTTTTTTTTGTCATACTTCAATACTTCGATTCGGGCATTAGCTCATTCTTAAATGACAGCAAGCAAAGACAGGAGCCTTGGATATTCCTCGTGCACGCCGCAACAATTCGAATCATAACCAATTTTAGTCAACGCACGATTATTTAAATTGTCTTGAGAGACGGACATGAATGTCCTTTTTCTGAGATCGGAAATAGACTATTAACTTAATCCAATAGCTCGAGCCTCACATTATTTAAACGTGCCAGGCCCCATTCGACATAGTTGATACTCCTACACACGACATTCTCCATGATTAAGATCTATTCCACGTATGTTGATAATATATTTATGAGAAAGGGCATCTCAAAAATGGAAATTGGTATTCTCGGTAACAAGGCACATAATAATTTTTTGTTTATCGAATTGCTCATTTGAACATTTTGAATTATTTTACATGTAGAGTACTGGATTCTATCCCAAAAAGTCAACCTCGTTTTTTAAAACAGGTACTCAGCATATCAGTCAAAAGAGAAACTTAAACCATAACAAGGCTGAATGACTTCCAAGTAGAAGAATAGATTGGAAACCAAGTTACATATTTATTTCATAATATTAAACAAGGTATATATTATAGTTAACATAAAAACACCAGTAGTTTGAAACACACAGTCAAACTTGTTGGAACAGTAAAACACCAAATTGAAGAGACCCTCTTTACAAAAGCAGACCCCAGCAAACAAGGCAATTAGAACACTACAATCTACAATGCTCAGTATCTGTAGTCGTCGTCATAAAATGTGTAGTTGCTAGCTCTGGATGTCGGCTCTCTTTCCTAGACAAAAAGAAATCAAATGAGTCCAACTCAAAAGAATAGGTCTGGCATTCTTAAATCACCAAGAACCCGTAATCCAAGACGATTGAAGTAGACCGGCACTGGATTAGAGGAGGAAAAAAGAGCAAAAATCTTACCTTTTATCTTGTTAGGTGTAGCAAATATGTACTTGAAAAGTTCAAGAAATAAATTCCAAATCAGTAATCTACCTTACCTTGTGAATAAGCTTCTCAAATGCTTCAGTTCCATTCTCTTGAATGTATTTCTCTGCTGCAGTTAGAATGTCGTCTGGCTTGCTGAATACATCTTTTTTCCGTGGGACATACCAGAGGTTAACACTCTTTTGTCGGGTAACAAGATACGGCCTAACATAGTGCTCGTAAACAAATGCAGCACCACTGAAGTATGGTATGACCAACCAGCAGGTGAATATCAGTTTTGCATATGACCAGAAAGGAAGCCTAGGATACATGGAGAAAACGGAGGCCGGTAAATTTTAAATGTCAGGCACAGACTGGAATGGGGAAGATGAAGCTAACATGTGAAACAAAATGAAAATAGCTTAGACTTTCAATTAAATGTGAAGTACTAAAATTCCATTAGCAGAAAACAGAGGCTAGTAATTTTTAAATGCCAGGCACCCAAAAAATGGAGAAGATGAAGCTAGCATGAGAAAACAAATGGAAGTAACATACACTGCCAATTAAATGTGAAGTGCAAAAATTCCATTCGCAGTGAGGAATGTATTCTATCACAATCTTGACTCCTTTCAAAACCATAGATATCACCATATTTTCCTTTTCTTATGGCTCCAATTCGTAATTGACCCTTCTAACATTGACAAGTGTTGAGCACCTTCTTTCCTCATCATCGTCATGCCTCCTTTACCTCCCCATAATGGGCATATCCATTACAGTGATGATATTATAGACAAACTTAAAGGAACTACTTTTTTATTTATGCATTATGAATAAATCGTATCTAAAGATAATGAAACTGTTACTGGACACTAATGGCATGTTTGAGAAGTGTTCATAATGGTTTAAATTATAAATAGATAGAAAAGAGTCGAGAATAAGTGAGTAATACTAGTGGGTCCCTCGAAATGTGTAGATAAAAAGTGACTTGTGTTTTTATATACAGTTTATAAACATGAGCCAGACATAGGCTAAGACTGAACAATGCTAGAGGAATGAAAGTCGTATCTTCATTTTGAGGGGAAACGAGAAAATGGAAATTCCCTAGTGTATTATTGGGTCATGTCTCATAAACTCCATGGAATGCTTTGCTTATCCAAAATGAAAAACATTCCCACCAAAAGATCCTTTCTCGTCAGGATGATTATTTGTAGTTATTTTACTTCTTTTCTTAATCATCTTACCCTGCTTCGTGGTTTTAAACTTGGTATCAAATCCAATACATATTCTTCTAGCTAGCAGAAAGCCTTCATGGCAACTTAAAATTATTGTGCCTTTCTATTTCTCCAACGGTTCATATCCATGGTTATCTCCCACGCTTGACCACTGACCTTTTTTAAGGAAGAGTATGCATTGCAGTTGCCTTAATTAACGATCTTCCAAACCAATTAAGAGTATGCTCAGTGGTTGCCTTAAAAATTATCCTCCACACCAAAAACTCCGTAAGTTTACAAATTTTAAGGTGTTCCATAACAATCTTTCTTGTGAAACAGTGAGCCGGTACATTCTTAAAATCTTACAACCTTGGGAGTTTCTAGAATGCAGAATCCTTTTTTGAAGTAACCAAAGAGCATACTCTTCCTTAAAAAGGTCCAAGGCACATAGTAATTACAATACAACTTGAAGGATGCAAAATTACTATATGACATGTTTATGGACTTCAAACATTTTACAATATAGCTCTGCGTTCTATCGTCAATATTTTTAATCCAAATCACGTGCTTTCAAGTAAAAGAGCAAACACAGACTGATTCTTCAAAAACTAAAGCTTATGATTGTTCATGGTGAATGAAATGTACACCATACTACATCTACACTTCAGCTTTACAAATTAAATTGATAAATGCCAAAACACAACTCTGACACTAAATGGTTTCTAGTCTAGTACCAGAAATTCAAATAAAAGCATTTGAATGTTAATCCATCCCAAGTTCGCTTTTATACTCCTACCCAAGGAGTAACGCAGAATTACAGGCAAACTTATAAATAACATATCTGATTCTTTGTACAGTTCCACCCGTAACTACTAACCAGATATACACCACAAGGATATCAGCTTTCATAGATATCTCTGTCATGTCTCATAAAAAAACACAAGATATAATCTTCAAATCCCTATTCAATATTCCCATTGATGGTCTTCTTCCTTCCCATCATTACATCCTTTTGTATCACCACATCGTGCATTAAGTGAAAAAAGTTCTATTTATTCAAAGGATTAGCACTTCCAAGTTGTCAAGTTTAAAAAGTTTGCACATCTAATCGCATGTGTACAGTTTCAACAATCCATGGTGGTGTCATACAAAACTCTCAAGTTCGATGGACTGAAAATTGAAAATAAGGGCTCAATCTAGGAACTACGTCGTTTTCAAGATCAACTGTCATCTTATCACTTGGACCAATGTAATCAAGACTCGACCAGTCCGACTGGAAAAACCAGGAACAGGTCTGGTTATATATTAGATACCATATAGCTAAAAATTGGCGTCAAAGTTGGTCAACCAGCCGGTTCAGTTGACCTGGGACCAATTTTACAGAGTCAGCCAGTGAGGTTTTAATTTTTTAAAAGAAAATGGAGAGAAAATAATGTTCAAGGTATTAAGATTTAGGGTTCATCTTAAAAGGTCGACTTTTTAAGAGTAGCAGCCTAACCCTTACATGTTTATGTTTAGGTGATATGGGATTTATTCCTTATCAAGACTCCATAAGATGGTAACTCATTTGAGCAAATCAATCTTGAAATTTGCGTGCTTATTTTTTGAGTTTTAATCAAATCAAATTGATCATTTGAGCTTAATGAGATCTAACACTATATTAAGACTTGGGGTTCCGCATTAAAAGGTCAACTTTACTAATAGGAGTAATCCAAGACCTTATATGTTTGGTCTATATTTCGGTTAACCAATGTGGAATTATCCCTTAACAAAAGGAAATCAAATAACATAAATCTCCCCCGCTACTCCTGTCGTCTTCTGGATGTATTTTCTGGAATTAGTTCCCAGAAGCTGTGTGGGTTCAGTTAGCGTGTGAATGTGTGTATATGTCAGTGGGTGAGAGATAGAGAGAAGGTGGTGAGTTGGGGGAAATATCAAATACCTAAAACAATGTACCGTAGTACGAAATGTAATAAAAGAAAGAAAAGAAGACTATCAGTCTATCACAACTCCACCTCTGGTCTTCACACACGCGTGTTATTTATTCAATTATTTTTTACGCTGATTTGAACTTTTGACCCTTTACCTTTTTCAGGTCAATGTCCCATCCAGGTTTTAAAGCATTAGTTTGGACCTGAATTTTATCAAATGAGAATTCTGAGACCCAAATTGGGAAACTGCAATGTGCGTTATACTATACTTGATCGTTATGATATTTGAACTCTTGTCCAGTTGTGTGTCATTTATTGGGTACCTGATATAAATTGACTTCCAAGTATAAAATTCAGACTTTTGCATTGAACTAATAAGCTAATTTTACAATGGTTTTCAATTCTTCCCCCATCACTTCCTCCTCTTCTTTCCTTCTCCTTCCTGCGCTTCTTTTCCCTATTCTTCACATAATTATTTTCTCTGTTATTCCCTTTTAATTCTCATCTTTTGATTTTTAAATTAAAAAAATGAACAATGATGGAGGAAAATTATTGTTAAAAAACCAGAAGGATATATCATCTACGAGTATATTGGTCATAGAATTATGTGATTCTGCACAAGAAATAGGTCTCGGGTTCAAATCCTAATAATGCATCATATGACTAGGTTAAATCTAACACGTAACCAACATTCAAATACTATAGTAACTAAATGGGTTGAATTCTACACCAACAGCAGTCCAAACGCAAAAATTTTGGAAATAAGTAAATGAAGGGGAAAAATAGCAATAACTCACCACTCAATGAGCTTGGCAAATGTAAGCTCAAAAAGTGTAATCATAGAGTAGAGAACCCAATAAGTAAGCCATTGTTGATCATCAATGGGCGATTTCGTCTCAATTGCCCTAATCGATGCATATCTGCCCAAAAATTTAAAACACCACGACCATAAACTAAAAATTATTCTCAGATAGTATGGTCAGAATCAAGTATTTACTCATCTGTGAGTGCAAAATAAGAGCATGTCTGGTGCGAAATACTGGACGGTTGCGGACAGAAGTATGAAAAAAATTTAACTTCTTTTCCAACTTTAATAATGTGGTTCCATCCAATTCACCATACCAAACACGCTGTCATAAAATAGTACTTGGTTTATTGCAAGAAAAGCCCTACTTACAGAGGATAAACCAGACTAACTACAGGCCTGCAACATAAAATACATGAAGCAAAATCAGTGAAAGCCCATAAATAAACAAATCATTAGAACTTATTTCACCGAATAATCAAGAACCCATCAAGATTTTTCCCCGAAAATCAATTTATAAACACTTTCACAGCAAAGAATAAACCCTAAATCAAGAACCTGAATCATCAATCACGCAGTATCATTCACATCACATGTATTCTTGCATCAAGTCTATAAAAAATAATAAATCTTTTAACTTTAAAACTGAAGCGGAATCACTCGAGAAAGGGAAAGAGAAAGAGACAGACCCGGCAAGAACGTCAAAATTACTGATCAGCACCTTAAGGAAATTTGCAGCATTAGATCCCCCCATCTTTCAATTGCAGAAGATTTACGATTTTTTTTCTGATGAAAGGCAAGTGAATTAATAGGGTTAGCTCAGTTTCAAAGAAAAAGAAAAAACTAGAAATACAGAGAGAGAAAAAGAGAGGAGAAAAGCAGGTAGGACAAGTGTTGTTTCGTGGTCCAAACCAAAAGTAGATGCAGTCAGCATACGTGTTTTCGTGGAAGCTGGAGAAATCTTTATATGATTAATTTCTTTTTCGTTAATCCCAAAGAATTTTAAGAAAAAAATTGTCTTGCGTTGGAGAAGCACAAATAAGCAAATGTTTGTCCCTTTTTTGAATTGTTTCGGTAAAAATTATTTTTTGAATAGTAATTTTTTTAAGAATGAATGGTTAAAAAGTTGGAAAAAAAAATTTAAATTTACATGTAAATATGTCATTGAAAACGAGGGAGGAAAAAAAAAATTTAAAAGAGAGACATACATGGGCTAAATCATTTTAGCGACCTTCAAGGGTTAGAACGAGAAAAATATATGTTTTGAAACTATTGGTCGAAAGTTTTTTTTTTTTTCTTTTTTTAACTAGATTAGGCGTAAACAAATACATTCGTATTAATAGGTCGAGATAACTTGCATTGAACATGTATCATGTATGTATATATTGTACTTCATATTCTTCTTCATTTGATATTCATTTTTGTCTTTATATATCCACAAGAACTTGAAAATTTAATTTCGAAGATTCTTTTCTTATCTCTAACTCTTTCAAAATTGCCTTTCTATAGTTGAATCTCGATAAAATTGATGAATCTCTTGCGTGAAGTTCAAGGTGACATGGCCTCTAATAAAATTAAGTGCACAAACATGATTGACAATATTGATTGACAACCATGTATTATCAAAATTCAAACATGTGATATAGAAAACAGTTTTTTAAAATGAATGAATATGATAATATCAAACATAATTTTATCAACCAACATGATAAACAAACATAGTACATATAGCATGATTCCTTTATAATTGAAGTAATCTTCTCATAAATTAATAATAATACAAGCACTATGTCCACATTTTCTAGGAAAAGATGTGTTTGTTTTCTTTCTCTTTTTTTTTTTGTCGGTACTGCAAAAGTTATTCGTTTGTGGAAGTCAATTCATTAATTTTTGGAAATAAACACATAGAAGAAAGAAAATAGTGTTGTGATGATTGCTCGGAGATATTCATTATGATATTTAAATTATTGTTTATGAACTATCCAGTATATCACACACTAATTATGATTATCCATATTCATTAATTTTCGTTGACAAACAATTGAATCGTACGTTACTTAACCCCTTTTGATTCAACTAAAAATCAAATTTTTAAGTAAATTTTAGTATAAGTGAATAAAATGTGTGTGTGAAAAAATAATAAAAATCGTGAATCTCATAAAATGAGAATTCGAAAATGAATTTGAGAGAAAAATGAGTTTTAAAAACTGACTTTTTGAAAACAGCGTAGAAACGTATCTTTAATGTTAATTAAACCATTCTTAAAATTATGGCAAAATTCATCATCTCTATCTACACATTAGAAAAGAGACCAAGTATTCAAGCGTATGTACTGAAAGGTGATGGAAGATGTGTTTTTTAGCAGACTAAAACTGTAGATCACATAGTTTCCATTGTCACAGCCTTCCTCCTGGACATCCAATTCTATCATCCTATCGAAATTCCACGCCTTAACTCTGATTGGTTTTCAAGAAATCAGACGACCATGTGTCTACTGCAATAGGATATCTAGGATGTGGTTTGCTTACAACCGGCATAGGCTTACCTGCAATTTCTGTCATAGCAGGCTCTTGATAGCAGACGGGAACGATATATAAAGGATTAGCAACCGGTTCCATACAGGCCAATCTATGATGATGGTCATCACCAATATGTGATTCCAGTTCTTGAAGCTCACATTCAGGCGGGGCTACGTTTAGGTCGAGTTGCGAACCAGAAATCCTCCCCTTGAGTGCACATTGCAGTTTTCCAATTTGGGTCTCCAGAGCAGAATTCTCATCTTGTAGCTCCTTTTTCTCCATGCTTACCTGTCAACAAAGAAAGTTATTTTGGGTTAAATTTAGAGTTCCTGACCAGTTAAAAGAACCTGACTACCTTAGCAGATCTAAAATAGTGTCCCGAATTTTCTTTTCGTTTATTCTTTTTGTAATTTTCCATTCACCTTGCGATGCTTCTTAAGAAAATTAGGAAATTACACTACGTCTATCCATGTCGAGTGTCTTTCATAATGGGACCTGCAGAAGATTTCTTTTCTATTACGTTTAAGATTTCAAAACATAGTATTACTGAGGATCATTTACAACATCATAAGTTACATTCTTCCAAAAGAGTACTATTTGTGGAAATTACCAAGATCTTTTGCACGATGAAAATGAAAGTACCAGGTTCTTAATTTATTAATCATGTAATAATGTATTATAACTTAAAAATGAAGGGAAAAAATCCAAGATAAAGAAATAAATGTAGTAGTATTTAACAATTTACATGTTCAGGAATAAAATTAATGTTAAAAAAAAAAATTTGACGGTTAAGCGTCTAAAAAAAAAAAATCAAACTTTATTTACAAGATCAGAATTAGTTTAATGTTAGAAAAATAAAGGATTTCTGAAATTCTAAATGCAAGATTTTGTCAACTATGGTAGAATCCTCTTTGTCAATTTTCTTTTTTTGCTGTCCTACTACTTTATTGCCTTTTTCTTTTTCCTTTTTTCTTTTTCTTTTTTTCTTTTCTTACGCGCTCCACCCCCACCCTTCCTCTTCAAAGGGACCCCAGCATAACCAGAGGGCATATTCCCAGTGGATTATAGATCTCACAATTGCTACATTATGAATTGACATAAATTTCATTTCAGAACATATAAATTAATCATGTTCAGTTATACTCCCAAGTCACCAAGGAAATAGCATACACAAAAACCATTGATGAAAATTGCTGAGCATGAAACTAAACACAGTTGGTCATAAAAAGGTTTCAACAGAGTGTGAATATTTAAATGTCAATGACTTACATATTGAGATTCAGACAACAATCCTGTATTTTCTTTTCCGAGACAGTCGATCTCATCTAGTGTGTTCTTCACCATACGAATTGCCTCATCCAATACAGAGGCCTTACCATTGTTCTGCTCAGGTAATTCTGTAAAGAGAGTCATTTAAGATATCAAGTTTTGATGTCAGATTCCACGTTGTGAAACTGTGGGTCTGTGAATGGAACCATATAACTTAATTAAGAAATTTTAGGGGCAGAAATGTTATATTTGAAGTAGAATCATTAGAACAACTAGAAAATACCTAAAGCATTAGACAAAGCAAGAAAGAGTTCATTCAAATGTTCACGCTTTGTTTTCTCTCTCTCAGCTTTGGAAATTCTCTTAGGAACTTTCCCCTGATTCTTCTTGCCAGAATGAGCCCTGCGTTGAGAAATGTTTGGACATCAGACAGGACCATAATGTTTCTGTACAGTAACTCAAAAGTTGAATATTTTTCTAGTTTTATTAAAAAAGTTAAAATAGAAAGGCCAAAGTGTGTAAAAAATCTATGCATAATCAGCCACTGTATGTTATAAACCTACAAAGGGAAAAATAAAAGTAAAAATAAAATAAAATTGAATAACTATGTGTGCGTGCTGTCAATCAATAAGAATAGCATATTTTTATCTTTCAATTCAGAAAGAGAAAGCAATGTACTTTTTCAGAACCATTGAAATACAAGGACTGACCATAATAAAATGACAAAACAACCTAAAAGCCAATAGAGATTTTCGGGTAGCCATATGAACTTCAGTCCTCATCCCAGTAGGGGTGGTTTTTTAATTCTTCCACTTTCCTTTTAATTTGGGGGATGGGAATGCAAGTAATACGATACAACTGTTTGAATTAGCTAGAACGTGACTTATAATTTATAACTCATTTCAAGAAAGCATGTATAGTTAAAAAGCAACATAATTTTACGAATGTAAAATTTATTGGATCTTGCATCAACACCGGTGACTGCAAGAATTCCACATTACCAATTTCATTTTCTTTTACTCAAAAGTCTCCAACATAGTCGTTAAAAATTCTTGTATCCTATTGTAAGGAGATTGAGAAATCCTAACAGAGAATGCACATAAATGACTCCTAGAAAGTCAACTTAGAGTTTAGCTACGCTTTTGAAATTTCTTCTAGCAAACCAAAATTTCTGAGGCCCATGTATCCACAGGATTATCATCTACAGCTCAATGATTCAAAGGTTCTGCATAGTGAATTCCACGGTTTCAAATTCAAAAGACTAGCTCCAACCCATCTTTTCTGCTTTTGGAATGTTAAGAGAACTAACACCTGATTTTAGAATTTCCTCTTCCTAATATTGAACCTAGAATCTTGTATAATGTACCGTACATAATTTTATGAAAATTTTATATATTTACAGACATTCTCTTATACATCTTACCACTTTGCGAAGAGATATTAATTAAAAGAAATCATATTCTCGGATAACCACTGTTCCTTTCGTAGAATTTGCCCTCGATTTATAGAGACCGCCGTTTCACATGTTGTATGTCATTTTTTCTAGCATAACGATAGATATAATGTATCCCACTAGGATTTTCTGTTCCTTTTAAACTATTTTGACATTGATTTGGTCGATTACTTGGCATAATCCCTCCAAAGCTCCAGTCGCAGACAGTTTTATAGGATTGTAATTTCTTGGATTAGGATCTAGATAGCTCCCAATTTTCAAGAATACCAATGATATAAACAATAACACAGGCTCTGTAAGAGTTTGCGCATGTCCAACAAAAGTAAGATTTCTTGCATTCACCGGAGTATATGATAGGAAAACTCAAGTTAATAATATACAATTCTTATGCAAAATACTAGGAGCGGGATTTTAAAGCACTGGCCTGTTTGTTGACGTTTCCACAGCCATGCTAGACTTTTCAACAACTGGAGAAATCACCAAATTCCTTTGCCGTTTCACTACCACCCTGCAGGCTATGATTTATGAGAGGTTAATGCCGAAGACACCCATTGCAATCCAAAAAACTAGTAAATGTAAATACAACCCATTTACCTTTTCTTGGAGAACTTAAAAATTTAAGATCAACCAATCAAATTAAGCGAGCAACTAATCATTCTAATCAAATCTTGATTATGGTGCCAGGCCTTTATAAACGCATAACCAGATTTAACTTATTAACTGAGGCCTAGTATTCCTATCAACATATCGAAAATTAGTTTCAAGAAGCAATTGTGTTTGTTTTCGACAAAACCTAGGTAGACTATAGCAAAAGTGCAAACAGGTTGTAATTAGGGGAAAAAACATGAATGAATGAACCAAAAGTCTCTAACTTTTCATACACCAATTAACAACCTCAGAAAAATAACAAAAATCAAAGTAAAAATGTGAAAAAAAAAATGAAAAATGAAAAGAGCCCATCAAATTCTATACAATTGAGAAAAATAATTGTTATTATTGGATAACAAATTAGAAAGAAATACATACTGTTATGAATTGCGTATATGAGTCCTGAATGAAAGAGTCCCAATTTTCTTTTACTTTGTTAAGATAGAGATGGAGGGTGGGGGGTGGAGGAAGAAGAGGCGTGTGGCGAGCACCTGCCAGTTGGAAACGTTGAACGAGGACTGCATTAGCTGTTTGCCACTGGGGTGCCTTTTTTATTTTTATGTTTTTTCTTAATAAAATTCTCGATCAACTTGACTAAGGTTACACTTGGTAGGACATTTTTTTTTGGTAATTAGCACAAAACGTTTTTACTTTTGACGGGTTCTATGCAAAACGTTCCTACTTTGCTTTTTTGACGCAGAACGTCCCTACCTTTCACATTTTTTGCACAGAACGTCATTTTCTCCAATTTTTGATCATTTTACCCTCCAATTTAAATAAAACAAAAAATAAAAGAAAATAAAATAAAGAATAAATTGCAATCTTACTCCTAAACTTTTCTAGAAATGCAAATGAGTCTAAAAAAGTCC
>CAIGRL010213159.1:0-16867 GCA_903798325.1 Fraxinus xanthoxyloides
AATGTCATTATATGTAATTTTCGTGCCGAAACGACTTCAATGTCTTTTTGTGTCTCGGAAAGGATTTAAATATCATTACGTTAAGCATTACAATTTTCTTACTCGAATAACATCAATATCAATTATAATGTCATTTGTGTCGTTCCAGAAAAACAATATGATATAAATTACAAAGATCATCCTATGTATGCCGGGTGGTCATGAATGCAGGGAGAGCATGCACAACCAAACACTTCAAGGCTTGGTAATTGGGTTCTTTATTGTATAAGATTTGATAGGGTAACTTTCTTTGAAGAGTTGGTGTTGGCAGCCTATTTATAAGATAGGTAGCAGTTTGAAAAGCTTCCAACCAGTACCTCAAGGGCAGTTTTGCTTCACATGTCTATGCTTTCTTTCTATCTTGCCGTTTTGAGCTGAAGTGTATGGACATGGGTGCCTAAACTCAATTCTCTCTTGGTTTAAAAACTTTGAGAACACTTTATATTCACCATCCCAATCAGCCTGCAAGGTTTTTATTTTGCTATCCGGTTTGTTTTCAGCAAGCCTTTTGAATTGAATGAATACATTTAAGGCCTCAGATTTTTATTTCAAGGGATAAATCCATGTATACCTGCTAAAGTCATCAAGGAAAGATATGTAATATTTAAAGCCCGAGGTAGATATGATAGGGGCTTGTCCCCAAATGTCTGTAAAAACATGTTTTAATGGAGTTTTGGCATGTGATGAAGATAAAAGAAATGGCAATAAGTGAGATTTGCCAAGTTGACACACATTGCAGAAAGGTCTCATATCATTTCCTTTAAGTTTGAGATTACAAGATTTGAGTACTTTAGTCATCACTTGGTTAGAAGGATGACCAAGCCTCTTGTGCCATACATCATTTGTGGAAATCAAAGACTCATGATTAGAAACACTTGAAGACAGGTTGCAGAAGAATTTATTTGTGATGGATGACTCTTGAGTAAGACTTTTAGTAGTTTGGTAAGGAAAGTCCAGCTGGTACAACCCCTCTTTAAGCTTCCCTTGCATTATCACTTCCTTCGTTGATTTGTCTTTGAAATTCCATGTAGACATCATTATCTGAAGTTAACTTAGAAACACTTATAAGGTTTTTCTTAATTTCAGGCACATGAAGAAGTTTGTCTAGAACCAGAATTTTATAATTCAAAACTGGAATGTGAGTGGTACCAAAATGAGAGATATGCAACTTACTTCCATCTCCTACCACGATTTTTTCTTTACCAACATATTCATTGACTAAGGTGAGATTTCCTTTGTCTGAGGTAATGTGATTGCTGGCTCCAGTGTCTGCATATCATGCTGGATCATTGACAATGTTGGAAGATGCAATAAGAGCTGCAGATGAAGTGTTGTAGCTGGTTCTTTGGTTTGGTGGCACTCCAGTATATCTATCATCACACCTGAAGTTGCAGTTGCATATATTAGCTTTGTGGCCAATTTTCCTACAAACTTGACAAATTGGTCTACAATGCTACCATATAGGTTGCCTACTCTGTTTCTCCCACTTCTTCCACCTCTATTGTTGCTAAAATTAGTGAACCTATCCCCAAAACTTGGCCTATAAGATCTGAAGCCATGGTGATTAGATCCAGACCTATGGGAGAAATTAGCTAAGGTCTGATTGATGTTGATTTCGACCATGTCATTTCTCAAAGAATTGAGGTGTTCCAGCCTGCTTTCCTTAGTCATAAGAATGGATTGAAGATCTCCCCAAGATATATGATCTCTGCTATTGATGAGGACAACAATGGGCGTTTAGTCTTCATCTAAACCAGCCAAAACTGGAGTGACTAAGTCTGTATGCACCACAGTTTTCCCAGCAATTTCCAGGTTGTCAGTAAGTTGCTTTACCTTGTTTAAGTATTGATCAATATTCATTGTTTCCTTTCTTGATTTCTGTAGTTCACCAGTGAGGAAGGTTATTCTAGACTGGTTTTGTACTCCATAGCTTTCTTCAATTGATGTCCAAAGCTCCCTTGAGTTGGTAGCACCCATAACTCTCATAGCAATGTCTGGAGTCATAGATAAATATAGGCAACCCATAAGCAACTTATCTGTTGACATCCATAGACCATATTCAGGATTTTTAATCATCTTAATGGTGGTACCAACCTTACCAGTATCTTGGCTGCCAATGGATTCTTGGGGACACATCTTTGTCCCTAGAATATAGCCTTCAATGTCGTGTCCTCGTATGATTGGCAATATCATATTTTTCCATAGCAAGAAGTTGTTCTTGTCCAGCTTGACTGAAACAACTTGAGTGAGATTAACTCCGATTGGTGAGATGCTGCTGCTGTCTATTAGAGGAGTAGCAGTACTACTGGAGATTGGGGTAGGTGCAGAGATGGGATCATCATTTTGGGTATTGTTGCTGGCGTTTGCCATTATGCTCTGATACCAAGTTAAATTCCAAGAGAAGATAGAATTTGAAATCATCTATTTTTCCATTTCGTCATTAATTAGACCTTTAAGGTTACATAATACAATGGAATGTACAAAGAATAATCTAGAATGAATAGCTATTAGTTTGTTCCTAAAATGGTGGATCTTATCTAGAATATTTCACAACAGATTTGGTGCTAATGCTACAAGCAAAACCATATCAGTTTAATAAGAAAAGAAAAAAAAACTGCTAATGCAATGCTCTAACTAGTGTATGAGTTAGCTGATTCTCAGCTGATGTGGTTATGTGAACTAGCAAGGTAGATAATGTAGTTAATTCAGTTAACAAGTACCAGTACTGTTGATTTTCTTAATGGCAGTTGCAATTAAATCAGAGAGATTAATTATGAAATCAGTGAGAAAGAAAGAATTTAACACAAAATGAAGGAGAAGGCTATGCATTGTCTCTATTCTTGACACAGAATCCATTACCCTCCTTCGTTCCTTACTGGTTCATTAGTTATGCAATGAGAGATTATCATAAGAAATTATAATAGGCGTTGTTACTTGGGTACCTTTTGAAATTGAACAATCGCTCTTTCTTTAAAAAGATATCATGAAAGTTCATCTACTTTTGCTTTCAACACTTGCATAATGCCAAGATACATAAAGGGTTAAGATTAATCAAAAATGCAGAACCGTTTGGGCAGTTAACATTAACTATAGGCAACAAACTTGATATAATAAATTCTTATTTATTCATAAACACGTGGATATAAAAGGCAAAGAGAAGTGACGATACCCTTCAAAAAGACGTCATTTTCTGTAATAATATTAACAAAGCAAAGAGAAAGGAAAGTGAACAAAGTAATGGTAGAAAAACTGATTTTTTTCCAGCTGGCTTTCTTTATTTATATATATAAACTTTACAAAGTGATTTAAGTACAAGAAGTCTTCCATACTTCACCTACTACAAGGCATCACATTTGACAGCTTTATCACCATACCATACATAGTCCATAATTCAAAAATATACTACCAAACATGTACTAGTAACTCAGGAATGATGATTACAAAAGGCATAGTGGATTGACAGTAAAAATGTCGTGCTACACTTAACATTCCTCCTTAACATTTTTTCTAGAAATACTAAGAAGGTCCCTTAGTGTTTCAAACTTTTCTTTCCCTAATGACTTAGTTAGGATATCGACAAGTTGTTCATTAGATTTGCAATGTACCAATTTAATTTCCTTCCTTTCTTGCGCCTCCCTGATTGAATGATATTTACTCTTGATATGATTGGCTCTACCATAGAACACAAGGTTCTTAACCATTGCTGCTGCACTCTGATTATCACAAAATATGATGGTAACTTCATCTGGTTTATGCTTTAAGTCTTCCAGCAATTTCCTTAACCAAACAGCTTGGTTGGTGGCTTCTGATGCAGCAATATATTCAGCCTCTGCAGTCGATTGAGCCACAATTTTTTGCTCTGTAGAATTCCAGCAAATGATGCTTGATCCAACATAGAATATATATCCTAATGTGCTCTTCATATCCTCTGGACTCCCAACCCAATAGCTATCTATATAACCAGTTAGCTTCTAGCTTTCTAACCTCCTAAACCAGATTCCTAAATTCCTTGTTCCTTTAACATATCTTAAGACTCTTTTAGCTGCCTGAAAGTGCAATTCACTAGGCTCTTCTCTGAATCTGGGAAGGATATTTACAGCATAAGTTAAATCAGGTCTTGTTGATGTGAGGTAGAGCAGGCAGCCAACAATACTCCTATAAACCTTTGCATCTATTTTCTTGGCATCATGATTCTTTAGCAGACTTGCATTCTGAACAAAAGGAATTGCTACCGGTTTACAATTCTCCATACTAAATTTCTTCAAGATTTCCTTAGCATACTTCTTCTGGCATATGAAAATTCCTTGATCATATAGATTGATCTCCATTCCTAGAAAGTATTGTATCTCTCCCAAGTTTGTCGTTTCAAAGGTTTTCTTTAAATCAACCATCACACCTTCAATTAATGTAAAGTTGCTGCCTGTAATCAATAGATCATCCACATACAGTGACATGATTACCAGATTTTGTTTCTCTTCCTTTACATATAGGGTCTGCTCATTCACACTTTTAACAAAGCCAAGGCAGGTTACATATTCATCAATCATGCTGTACCAAGCCCTTGGAGCTTTCCTTAATCAATACAATGCCTTCTTTAGGAGATAAACTTTATCCTCCATTTCATCAGTCACAATACCTTCAAGCTGTTCAATGAAGATTTCTTCATTTAAATAGCCATTTAGGAATGCTGATTTCACATCTAACTGATAGATTTTCCACCCTTTTTGAGCTGCCATTGCCATTAGCAACTATATTGTTTCATACCTTGCAATTGGAGCAAAGGTATCCATGAAGTCTACTCCGAATTGTTGTGAATACCCTTTGATAACCAGCCTTGCTTTCAGCTTGTTAATTGATCCATCAGGGTTCAATTTTGTTTTATACACCCACTTAACTCCAACTAATTGCTTATTCTGAGGTCTATCAGCCAATTCTCAAGTGTCATTCTTTTCTATCATCCTGATTTCGTACTCCATTGCAGCCATCTACTTAGATGATTTTGAGGCTTCAACAAAGCTTGTAGGTTCCATAATTGTAGCATTACATCTAGCATAGACATGTTCTAAAGGACTCATTTTCACCCTGCCTTCATCTGATTCTAAATCATCATCATTATCATCATGTTCCAATTCACCATTATCACTTTCGTCATCTTTGTTCCGAGGAATCACATTACTTGTTTTCACTTTAACTACAGAGTTTGCATCCCAATTCCACATGGCATTTTCATCCACCTTAATGTCCCTACTGGAGATTATCTTTTTTGACTGAGGGCTGAACACCTTATAACCTTTGGCATTGTTACAATACCCAACAAGTATACCTACTTCTACTTTATCACTAAATTCGTCCCTCTTTACATCAGAAACATGAGTGTAACAAACACTCTCAAACACCTTTAAATGTGAAACTTCTGGTTTTTCATCATACCAAGCCTCATAAGGTGTCTTTTTCTCCAAACTGTTAAGGAGATAGACTGCTATGTTGGCAAACTGTTAAGCAGATAGACTGCTATGTTGATTGCCTCTGCCCAGAACTCCTTGGGTACTTTCTTCTCAATCAATAAGTACATGGCCATCTCTATCACCATTTCGTTTTTCCTTTCACTCACTCCATTTTGATGAGGGGGATAAGGAATGGTTAATTGGTGCTTAATACCTTTAGTCTTACAGAAATCATCAAATTGCCTACAACTGTATTCAGATCCATTAGCAGTCCTTATTGCCTTTATATTGCATCCACTTTCATTCTCTATCATGTTTTTGAATGTTTGGACATAGTTGTAGCCTCAGACTTTATCTTTTAAGAA
Source organism: Fraxinus xanthoxyloides (assembly GCA_903798325.1). Lineage (NCBI taxonomy): Eukaryota > Viridiplantae > Streptophyta > Magnoliopsida > Lamiales > Oleaceae > Fraxinus > Fraxinus xanthoxyloides. The sequence continues at coordinate 5,849 of CAIGRL010213159.1, forward strand.
ATAAACCCAACACATTCTAGAAAGATCATCAATGAAGATGATGAAGTACCTACTGCCATTCAAGGTGGTGGTCCTCATTTGTCCACATATGTCTGAATGCACCAATTCAAGCTTAGCTGTGGCTCTCTTTGACCGATTTTTTGGAAATGGTAGCTTGGTTTGCTTTCGAAGTTGGCAAAATCACACACACACACACGTAGACACACAATTCATCCTTGATTTCAGGCAAATATCCTACCAAACTGAACTCATTAATTGCCTCAAGGAATTGTAATTAACATGGCCAAAGTGTTTATGTTATAAGACAGAATTATCCAAGACAAAAGTGAATGCTTCTGTGGTGATGTTTTTCCAATCAATAGGAAAATCTTTGTTCTTCATTTCAATTGTCATTACTTCACTTCCAGTTTTATCTAATATTGTGTAGGCATTTTCCTTAAATATAAGTGTATGGTTCTTTTCAAATAATTGCCCTATACTAACTAGATTTTGATCAATCTCAGGAACATAAGGAACATCAGCTACATGTTTAATACCTGCAGATATCTGTACTTCAATTACTCCAATCCCCTTCACATCAACATAGTCTCCATTGCCAACCTTCACTTTAGATGAGTAGCCTTGTTCAATTCAACAAATATACTTGAGTTTATTTTCATATGGTGCGTACATCCACTATCCCAATTTCCTCCTTTGTCATTAGCCTGAATAGCTATAAATAGGTACTCCTCCTACAGATCTTGCTGATTCTCTGTAACCTGAGCCTGCTGCTATGTTTGCTTCATTTTTCTGGTTTTGCACACATTTTCAACATGGCCGAATTGCTTGCAACTTCTACACTGGACACCAGGCCTATACCAATACCATTTGGGAGAATGCCTCTTCATTTTACAATGAGAACGAGGAGCAAATTTATCCTCCTTGTTACCAGTTTTGCTGCCTTCCGGTTCTTTCTTCAAGGCTCCTTCAATTTGTTCTTCTTGCCTCATCAACCTTCGTTGCTTTGTTGCCTGAAGGGAATTAACCAGTTTAGCCAAAGTAATCGATGACATATCACTTGAATCCTCAAGTGATGATATATTGGCTTCTAACTTCTCAGGTAAGCTGATTAGAACCTTCTCCACCACTTTTTTGTTTTGAAAATCGTCTGCCAACAGCCTAATCTGATTTACAACTTTTATCAACCTGTCTACAAAGTCGTTTACCACCTCAATTTCCTTCATTTTCAAGGTCTCAAACTCCATTCTCAAGTTGAGCACTTGCATCTGTCTAGTTCTCTCATTTTCTTGGAATTCCTCCTTGATTCTATCTCAGGCTTCTTTTGTCGTTTCACAAATCATCATCCTTGTAAAGATAGCATTTGAAATAGCAGACTGAATGCAGGAGAGAACCTTGAACTTTTTGGCAACATCTTCACTATATTGCTTGATTTGAGCAACTAAGGGTTAGCTCTCAACGGTGGAGGTTCAATGCCTGTCTCTGTTATCTCCCAAATGTCATAAGCCTTCATCTTTGTAGCCCAGAAGTTGTAATTTTCTCCATTGAAGGTTGAGGGTAGAGGTGCGGAAAAGCTGTTGATGCCATCCTATTTTCTATCAACTCTGTTTTCTCTGCTAATGGTCCTTTTTTTTTTTTGTTCCTTTAGTTCTTCTTTATTCCTTTTGCAGTCCCTTTCTAAGAACTAGGGAGTTCTGATACCATGTAATAATATTAACAAGTAAAGAGAAAGGAAAGTGAACAAAGTAATGGTAGAAAAATAGATTTTTCTGCCTGGCTTTCTTTAACTTACAAAAAGTCTTCCAATTGACATTTTCATGTAGAGCCATGCATCTTCATTTTTTTCTAACAATAAAAATTCATAAAATTCATACATGTCTATTATGGTGTTCTCATTTTGAACATATAGCAAATCACCTACTACAACAAAAATAATAATTTGCAACACTAAAAAGGCAACATTTGTTGATAAATGTTGTTAAAAGGGTCTTTTGGCAACATTTTAGTAAGTGAATGTTGCCATTGGTTAGTATAAATGAGTTTTGGTAACGTTTTATAGAAAAATGTTGCAATAGACCCCCTTTTGCAACGTTTATTGAATGTTGCATAAAGTTTTATTTTTTGCAATATTTATCAAACTTTGCAAAAGAAAAGCCTTTTGCAACCTTTGTCAAATGTTGCGATAGACTCCTTTTTTGCAACATTTATAATGTGTTGCGCACGCAAACATCAAAAATAAAACAAATAGGTAGATATGGTATGAAATGCAATGCAATGCAATAAACAAACCTCCTCGTATCAATCTACTTCACCTTCATAAATCTTAAAAAACTAAAATTCTCTCATTCACAACATTTACTTTACTCTTCCCCTTTTTGTCACAAATGATGAAGGGATCGATAATTAACATCACAAAAATGCTTTACTCTCCCCCTTTTTTAACATTGACATATAATAACTCAATAATGTTGTGGTTAGCAAGCACAAGTGTAGGCAATGTACATTAAACCTTCCCACAAACTTAGTTTGAGTTAACATGGGGTAAGTTTTATAAGTGACCCATGTATGTAAAATGTCACTAATCCTTTGTAAGTAGTACTCAAGCCCTAATTTTTGTGAGAAAATGCATGCTAAATATCACTGCCAATAAGTGTATTCATCTACTTATGAAAATCAAACCATTTAAAGTGAATCAGGACCTTTAAGTAAAAACTTATTTTGTATTGATATTTTATTTTCTCCCCTAACTTTGAACATATTTTATTTTCATATTTTTCAATATGTTAAACTCATAATTATTTTTCCCATGTTAAGTACAAACTCTTTTCTATTAAGTGACTAAAATGACTCATGTAACGAGCTTTATGTCGTTTAACCCAAGTCAGTGCTATGGTCTCAGCCTTCTCACTCACTTTATCAAATCCATTCTTAATTCTCACAGTAAAGGCAATATATTTTTCACTTTCCTCACGAGTTGATTTCTTACTCCGATTGTCCGAGTCAAACTCGTCATTTGTGATAGCAACATTCATTACTTTATTCGAATTTCTCCTACTACTAGGGCACTAACTCCTAACGTGGCCAAAACCTCGACAGTTATGACATCTCACAGATTGAGATGACTTTCTAGACTCATTGGAATCACATCGCTGTCTCTCTTTATGTTTTTTTAATTCCTAAATATTTTTCGAATTTTTTAGCAAAATATGCTAACTTCTATTCGTTAGGAGAATCTGAATGGATAGAATTAGAATCTCCATCTCTACTGATGTTCAAAGCAATTGACTTCTCAATCTTAGGTTTACCTAACGTAAGTTCATAAGTCTGGAGATATCCAACCAACTCTTCAATTTTAATGAAATCTAAGTCCTTACTCTCTTATATTGTTGTGCCTTTAGGTCTAAACCTTTTTGGTAGGGATCTAAGAATTTTTCTGACTATCTTAGATTTCAAGATTCTCTCAGCTAGGTTGAAACTAGAATTTACTATGTCATTTAAGTTCGCATAGAATTCATCAAATGTCTCATTATCTTTCATTCTAATCTCTTCAAACCTAGTGGTCAGCATCTGCAACGTAGAGTTCTTACCGCTTGAGTTCCCTCATGTGTGGTTTGTATAATATCCCAAACCTTTTTGGTTACCTCACACACAGACACTCGCACAAACACTTTCGGGTATACTGCCATAAACAAGACATGTAAGGCTTTACTGTACCAATTACATTTATCGAAGTTCGCTCTGGTCCAATTAGCAACAGGGATGGGGGTTACTTCATTATTAGCTGTAGAACTAAGTACAGCCTAACCATTCACAACAGTCAGCCATATACACTGGATTCTAAAAATGCTCTCATCCTAACTTTTCAGTAGGCATAATTACTGTCATCAAAATATGGCGAGACGGATAATGAATTTCTCAACTAGATAATATAAGCCAAGGAACGAATTTGGGCTATGATACCAATTGAAAAATTCAAGTGTCGCACTAGTGATATCTAACAGGGAATTACTAATTGAAAAATTCAGGAATTACCAATCCAACGACTTTTAAGTTATCAAATGGTTGTTATTTAACCATTTTTAGTTTTGACCCTAGGTGCATAATTGATCAATCAAAAGCAACAAGTTACTTTTAATTGTTTCATGATGACTAAGTATACAACTCCAATTATCCTATCTTTGAATACTTTAGTAACAAGGAAAGTAATAATAAGCACCGATATGATGACGGAGAAAACCCAACAGGGTAAAAAATCGGGACCAAGCCAGTTACCTCTTTTATAGACAATACAAAGTACTTACAGTCAAATGTTATCTAGCCAACTCTACTAGACTTCTCGATTTATTTCCTACTAACTCCAAGGTCTTCTCCAAGACTTTCTCCATGATCTTCTGTAATTGTTTCTTCCAAGTGGAATTCCAAAAACTTGCCCGAAGGCCTTATGCTCTTCCCGCGCTTGTAGTCTAATCTCTCTCAACCTCTAGTAGTCTCTAAAGTTCAACTGAAAAAGTACATTTCTATTACCAATATGAAGTTGGTGGTGTTTCAGATTCAATGGGTTTTATATTTTTCCTAAATATGTGGTTGTATAAAATCAAAAGTGAAAAATCAAGAGTGAAAGGGATGAAATCAATGTATGAATAGGCTCTTGAATATGTTATAGAGAAGAGACACAATGAACAACCACCCCAATATTCATGCATAGACTTTGGTTTTTATAGGAGATGGTAATTAGGTTGAATGGACACGAAAAAATATTTCGAAATAGCAAATTAGGATTTTTCGGATTGACCTGTTACTCGAGCGAGAAGCTGACGACAAGCACTGCTCGATCGAGAGCTCATCGACAGACACATGACATGTTCTATTTTTGTCCCTCGAGCACCAACTGGGCGAGAAGCTAGCGAAAATGCGATGTCGTGTTTCTCTTATTTTTATGCTCGAACCCTAGACCTCATAACCCTATTTGTACAAATTGCAACCCAGGCCTTTGACTTTTACAACATGTTATAAATTAGTACTTTTGTTCACATAATTGCCAACACTAAAAACCTAACACCTCTATACAACGATAGTCATGTCATGGTCAAGTAGGCTTTGGGACCCTTTTACTTGGCATTGTAGCATTTCCTTTATCCTCACGGCCATGTATCTGCTATAAATATTGTGGCATTAACATTTCCTAATCATGAATTCCCATTTGATAGATTACACTAATCTACCATACGTTTTGGATGTTTAGATGTAGACTTTACTTCAGAAGGTACTTATACTATTTTAATTGGACCTCAAATCCAGGGAAGTTGTATATTGTAAAATGCTTTCTAAATTAATTGTTTCTCAAGTAAAACAAATAAGATAGCTCTACAAAGTCTCTTTGAATTCCTGTCTCATGTCATGAACCCTTCATGTCGGGGCCAAGTTTCTCGTGGTGAACATGTGGATGGATTGGTTTTTTATGTCGGGACAACTGTCCATGCTCTTGGTGCAAGATTATTATACCATTTTTTAGTTCCTTTTGAGAACATTACATAGAAGTCTCAACATTTATGTGCCAAGCTCGCTCCTAAGAAGTTCATGTGGGTGTTGTATTTCTGATTGTGATCAATGGGATTGTCTTTCCACAAAATTTCTGCATGTTTAACACTGTAGATTTTCTAGGTTTCCCAATGATTCAATCACCAAAGAGGCACACTCATCTTTGTCGTCCATATCCTCTAGTTGGACCTATATGCTTCCCCTTCTTTCTACGAGAGCACTGTAAAAGCTTGGTCCTCCCACATGATGTATTGGTAGGCTCATTTTTGCCCAACTCTTCAACTAAATCCTCTAATTGGCCTCGTCTTGGATGGCCTCTGTTTCTCTCAACCTATTTGAGTTATTGAGGGACCTAGAAGGTCTCCACTATCACTCACGATAGGATATTTGCCTTTCCATACATGGAGGGTCGATAGATGGTTAGGTATTGTTTGTTAAGAGGAATTTGATAGGTGTTAACTTTGCATAGAGCCATATGTTCTACTCTTATTTCCATCCTCCCATGAAGGCAATATTGTTTGTCTTTTTTGTGTCAAGATCTGCCTTTTGGTAGTGTTTCTTCAATGAAATGCTACATTTATCTTTCTTTGGGGTTTTGTTTGGCTGCAACGACAAGATTTTCCTTTCCTGCTATTCCTCAAGTTCTCATCACTATTTGATTTGATTCTATTCATTTTATTGTAGCTTTTCTTCTCCTTATGTGTTTTCTTCCAATGATTTTGGTAAGGCTTCCCACCAACGTAATCAAACTGTTGATCTCAAAAAATAGAAATTATTTTTTTTAAAGCCAACAATAGAATATTCCACTGACCTTGATAGGGTTTCCCTCTTTTGGGGATTTAGTTGGTGTTTTAGAAGACAAATTTTTGTGGCAAAGAGAAAGATAGTGATTTCGGGTTTTTTTTGCCAGAAAGTGTTTCTCAATCGAATATAATTTGTAGTTTCTGAGAGGTATAACCTCATATATGTTTTTAATCTGAGGCAATTTTTTTAGAGTGAAAGGTAGGATATTATATTTTCAATTAACTTTCCATTATGCAATGATCTTACTTATAGGCCTTTCTATTACCATTTTAGCCTTTTTTATTAGTGAACATTTGTGTTCATTATTATGTTCATAATTAAGTCTCTTTTCAAAATCTGTTGAGGTTCATGGCTCGTGACACTTGCCCAGTAATTTATTGTGTGCGTGTAGGGGTTAAGTTCACTGAAGTTTTGGTTGATTCTATCAAAATTCAACTTAAGGTTTCTTGTACATGTCCGAGGCCTTTAGTTATGTGGATGGTCGATGCTTTCAATCAATTTCTAGTCAAGTCTTCATGTTTGAAAAACTCCTTTGCTTAGGGAAGACTCAGCAGCTAATGCATCTTATGCTCAATTGTAACGATCAAGGGTCAAATGTTCAAAGACACGTAGGTATGTAATTGGGCACTTTTGTGGGTAACTTGAAATCCAAATGAACCATAATGATTTCAATATAACACAACTCTATATTAGAGGAAGCCCCATTTTCTTACAGGGAAATGCTGTGCTTTTCAGCACCTTTGGCAGACCCCAAACATGACGGCTAGCAGAGGTGTCAATCCACAATTCTTTTAGGTTTGAACCCACCAAATTCACTTAAAAAATTATTGCTTCTTATTAGGATACCTCATGTGTTATGTTGTCAACCACATCTACTTCTTATTATTCCTTTTTGACAATCAGAACTTAGAAGACTTATGGCCTATTTTATCGCAATTGAAGCACTTTCTTTAATATTTCTTCTTAGAAACTCCATATTTCTATCTCAAGTTGGACTCTTTGTCACTAAACGGCCTAAATTAGATTGAACCCCTACTCTTCAAAACTTATGTTGTCTTCTTCAATTCAAAGTCTAAGAATCACATTTCATTTTATTTGTGATTAAGATGATTATTAAATCCTTTAATGTTAGAGATATGTTCTCAAAAATAGCCAACACTTGGTGACTTTCACTCAAGAGCATCCCTTGGCATGAAATATCATTCAAAATCATTTGAAATTCATGCACTTAACTTATCACAGTTTGGAGTCCACCATTTTATATTCTAGTAAGTGGCCAAAATTAGTTTATTAGTTTCGACGTCCTAGGTTTTATATTTTTTTATATTTGGACTCACAATCAGTCAAATTGTTCATGACATCATTGCGATACAAGAAATAAGAATGTTTACAGGAATCACGTATGTTGATAGCTTGTATATCTCCCTTACCATCTTTGAGTTTTGGAGCATCCTCGGTCAAGAACCTTCCTAGGTGGTCAAATAAAAAGATTCATCCTTATCTGCAGTTTCGGTTTGTTAAGTGTATGTCTCCCAAGATACAATGTAAAAACTAGTAGTAAGTTGAACACCGAGCTTCAACTCTCGCAAATGGTACCTTATTTGAACATTGTCACTAAAAACACTAGAATTCGAACAATGGAAGCAAAATAAAAGGCCTATGTGTTAGGTCCAAATTTGTAATTAGCAAATTTGCAATTTCTAAATTTGTATTTTGCAATTTCCATATTCAAAACCATGGGTTAATTGAATTGTAATTAAAGTCAAAATACGAGTTATTGAGTTGTAATTATAGTCAAAGTAGTTTGGGGTTGATAGAGTCCAAAAATGAGTCGAAGTAGATCAAGAAATGGACTTTGAGAAGTAGATCAAGATTTGGACCCCTCGTTTTCCGTCCAGTTGGCACCCGAGACCTGAAAATAGGAGCACTGGTGCTTGACCTTCACGACTCTGGCCTTGAGCGACATGTTGACCGCTCATTTGGTGCAAGATTTTTTGCTCGAGCGATAGTTAGTATTCCATTGGACTTAGTTCACATAAAACAGTGATCTTTGACTCCCTTTACACCCCCCCAAACACTTCCACTATAAATATACAGCCATATGGACATTCCAAAGGTGTGCTGAATTATTATTTCATTATAAAGATCACATTACTGAAGATCCAAGACACCTTTCATTCTCTTGATTCAACCACATTATCCATTGTTCACATATGCATCCCAAACATTGTTCCAACATTGGTTGATCCTTGAATTAAGTCAAGAGAACACATTTTGGAGAACCAAAACATATTCCAATATCTCTTGCCTTAGCTATAGATCAAAACACAGAAAGATCTTTGATAAAATACCAAACAAAACCTTACCTTGTCTAATAAGCCTTCAGAGTTTTGAAGTTTAGGAAAAGGCGCTTAGAGTTCCAACACTATAGAATAAGGCTCTAGTGAAGAACGAGGTTCTTTCTTGGTGATCCAGTTCTGGAAAGTGCTAGCGTGCAAAACCAAAAGAAGTTTCTTGGTGGTTTACAAGCTAGGGGTCATAGTCGGCTAATGTTTAGTAATGTCTAGACTAATTGTAAGTCAATTTTTTAGTGGATCATTTTCGCAAAGTTTGACCAGAGGATTTTGAACTTTGTGAAAAGTGATTCAATGGGTTTTCTTCCACTTTCAATTCTTGGTGTTCTTTACTTTATTTTTATTGCTTTTGATCTAATTGTTTAAACTTCTCGAGTAACACATATGTTTAATTGGATTAATTAAACCTCATCATCTCGAGACATTAATAAGTGACTTGTTGCTTGTTATTGTTTTAATTCCATGTTTGGGTCTAAACTATTCAGCAATTTAACTTTCAAGTCGTATTAGAGTGTAATTTTGATCCTTGACCTAGTTTATCTAGACAAGTCTTTATGCGTTCCTCCATATAGTAATTATGCTTACTGAATGGTTAGAATAAGAGCATTTTTAAGTCAATGGATTGATGTGTACGAGTTAGTGCAGAAAAGGGTTGGAACATTCTATCTACCACTATTGCTGGGGTAGTAACTCCTATTGATATCTCTAATTGGAATAAAGATGATTAGCTGATTCTAACTGGAATAGTAGAGGTATATATGCCATCTTTATGGTTGTTTTTCCCAAGGAGTTTAGGCGGTTATCTGTGTTAGACTGCAAAAAAAGCTTGGGACATAGTAAAAACCACACATGAGGGAACTAAAACCGTTAAATGTAAGTATCCAAGTTATAAGAAATCCCTAGGTAAGTCTATGAACGCTACTCTCACTGTGACGAGTCTAACTCTGATAATCAAAGTGAGAAGTCCAATCTTGAGAAGGGATGGAATTATATGGTTTTCACTTCTATAATTAAAAGTGATGAGGCCTTAGAACAAAGAGAGTGTTTCGAGGAAGATCCCAAGGATGATAGGAATATGCGTGAAACTTAAGACCAATTGTTTGAGGAGTGCCTTAAGATTAAAAAGGTGAATCATGCTGCCTTCAAGAAATGGCAGAGTCTTAAGTTAGAAAATGAGTATTTTAGTCAAACTTGAGGAGTCTAGTAGTAGATTGAATGAGTTAAGAGTAGAGAAAAAGTCCTTAAAAGTTAAGGCTAAGACTCTTACTAGTGACCTTGAGAAATCTAGTGCCAAACTTCAATCCTTTACTACTGGTTCTAAGAAAAATGGCAATATGTTAGGATTGAATAGATCTAATACCTATGCTTCATCTTCTAAAATCAAGGTAGCTCATGCCTCCATTAAGTACCGTAAGCTCTTAACTAGGAAAAACAAACAAAATCTAACGATTTATGTTAGATTCTTGACTAATCAAATGAGTCACTTGACTAAATTGACAACACAATTAACCAAGATTACATCTTCTAAAAGGATTTGCTTGAAACAAAAATAAGGAAATCTCTAGTCAAAGTGACGTTAATTGTGGTACTCCTCACATTGCTCTTCATGGTAAGACCACTTATGTGCCTCATTAATTAGATTGTTAGATGCATGATTATGTTTTATTCATGCATGAACTCTAAACTTTTTCCTTATTTAATTTGTTTTGCATTTTGTTTATTATTATGAAAAAGAAAATTTTAATATATATATGTGTGTGTATATGTATATGTATATATATGTAAAAGGAAAAATGATTTTTCAATAAATATTTTATTGAACAGGTTAATTTGTGATCAAGTACTAATGTAATTAATGAATAGTAAATAAAGATTCCATTAACTTTATTTAGAACTTGTTTGAAGTACTTAGTATATGTTATTGCATGTATCATGTGCACTGCATACATTAAACTCTTATGGGTGAGTTTTGATCGCGTGTGTAAGATTTGGGATGGCGGTCATCCATGTGGTGGGTTGAATTTGAATATAGAATGACCTTTAACTAGTTGACCTAAACTCTATTATATTTTCCATTAAAATAAAAATTAGAATTGAACTTAAAAAGTCGAATTCCATAAAAAGTGAGTTACATTTTGTACTTTTCTTCATATTCTATTTGATTCAAGTAATTAAGTCTGCATGATATCTTAAAACCTAGTGCCCTAAAAGTCATCTGACCTTGTAGTCAATGTAATCAAGGGATTGGACGTTGTCTCACCCTAATTAACTAGCAAGCAATGGGGATAAAAGGCTCGAATCCTGTCTTTCTCCTGTTCCTGCATCC
>CAIGRL010213162.1:0-20875 GCA_903798325.1 Fraxinus xanthoxyloides
CGTTGTGTCCGGCCAGACGTCTTCTTTTGAACGTTTGGGGGTGGTTGGCCGGAGTTTTTAGTTTTGATTTTAAATTATATATTTGTCACTCATTTTAGTTTTTTGAAAATTTGGAACTATGATTGCAATTAATTTTTTATTTTTATTTATTTAAATAGGAGAGCGTATTCGTTATTTCATAGCTTTTAATTCAAAAAATAGATGAAAATGATGATTTTTGCAATGAAATGTGAAAATACAAAAAAATGAGATAGATGATGTTTTATGTTAATTACCCACCCTATAAACCGCACATATTATTAATTTATCATGTAGAATAAGAATGGGAATTGAAAATAATACCCTAAATTGGGGTACCGAGACGAGAAATATCATCAAATATGAAAAAAAAAAAAATTATGATTTGGATTAACTTAAAAGTCAATGGCCAATTTCTTGTTTTTAATTTCTTGAATAACACTCGACAGGTGTGTACGTATGCGTTTTGTTGTGACTTTTAAACTTAAGGGCTTGATTTATACAATGCCATTTTTCTAAAAAAAAATAAAAATGATACCACTCAATATATTTTAGAGATTTTCGATAAACAATATGCTATTAACAATTAATCTAATTGTACAAAATTGAGTTAATAAAAATCTGTTGACAAAATGAGCGTGACATGATTTAGGTCATTGATTTCAAAAATTATTTTTGAAACCATTAGTCTAAATGTTGTCGGCACATATTTTGTCAAGAAATTTTGTAAAATATGTTGCTGGTGTCTTCACATTGTAGTGCGCCACATGGGGCGTGCGTAGGCCACTGACCCCCACAGATTTTAATTTTTTCTTGCTTTTAATACTTTTGCAATCATTGTAATAATGTATTAAAATATTCCTATTACTATGTTCTTTCAAAGATCTTTCGCCCCTACAAAAAAAAATCAAATGTTTGCTCCAGTCAATTTCCTCATTTAGGTTCCGTTTGATGTAAATTTAGTGAAAAATAAATTTTTTAGAGAACATATAATTAAAAATAAGAAAATTATAGATCCATGTGTAAAATTCTTTAATTAAGATAATGTGTGATTGAAAATAAATTTGAGTGAAAAATTAAGTAGTGGACTTCACACTAACATGAATGAGACGTAAATTTACACGTACACGACACGCAGCATGCCTTGAGAGAACAATCCAAATATATTAATGTGTTGCTTACAATATTCGATTTGACTATAGGCTTATCTTAAAAGGTCCGACCGACCCCATCATTCCAGGTGGAAAATATGTTTAGCTAAAGCTATACATTGCCAACCAATCTTCAAATATCCCAACTATTGATTGATAGAAATATCAAATAAAAAAATCGCATTTATGAAACACGAGAGTACGTGCTTAGAATCGTGATTGCCACTACAATTTCTCAGTTTATCGAGTCCTGGCAATTTTGGTCTCCTCCTCCAAGTTTCATAATCTCGTTACTCGTCTCGTTGAACTCAAACACTGCCAATATAATCCATTCCTCGCTGCAAAAATCTCCTTTGCTTTCATCTTTCCTTTCGTTTCTCAGATTCTCATTTAATTTGTTAAAAGTAAAACGAAGGAATTTGTAGCCAGAAAACTAAGATCATGCAGAAAAGCCTTCATCACCATTTTAAGCCTGAAAATCCATGGTTTCTGGCCATGGTTATGGCGGGATTGATCAGCAGCGCGTTGCTTGTTGCTTCGTTTTTAAGGGGAAATATTTCTTCTACAGTATTTTGTAATGGTGGTACACGGCGGCCGGCCAACGTCGGGGACATGACGGAGCTCCAGCTTGAAGCCATTCTCCATTACGCGACGTCCAAGGTGATCCCACAGCAAAATATTGATGAGATCAGACTCTCTTATGACGTTCTCAGATCTATTTCTCCGTGCAATTTCCTCGTGTTCGGACTGGGTCACGATTCCCTCATGTGGACCTCTTTCAACTCTCGTGGAACCACCTTATTCCTCGAGGAGGATCCCAAGTGGGTCCAGACAGTGCTCAAAGACGCCCCTGGCCTCCGCGCCAACACCGTCAACTACCGAACCAAGCTGTCCGACGCCAACGATCTCCTGTCGCATTACCGCAATGAACCGGACTGTTCGCCGACAAAATCTTTCATCCGTGATAATAGCAAATGCAAATTAGCACTGAATATGCTACAGGACGAGGTGTACGAAAAGGATTGGGACATTATAATGATTGACGCGCCGCGTGGGTATTTCCCAGAAGCGCCGGGGAGGATGGCAGCTATTTACTCCGCCGCCGTGATGGCGAGGAATAGGAAAAGTCCCGGCGTGACCCACGTGTACTTGCACGACGTGGATCGCAAGGTGGAGAAGGTTTACGCAGAAACCTTCTTGTGTAAGAAGTATCTGGTGAAGGCTGTGGGGAGGCTATGGCATTTCGAGATTCCACCGACTTCTTCTACCATGAACAGTGAATTTTGCTAGAATGCGCCTCCAGTGCTCATGTTATCATGTGTGGATTATTACTTCCTTTTTTTACGCAGAAACCTTCTTTTGTAAGAAGCATAAGTTACGAGTCGAATGAAATATGATTAAAATTAACTTCGAAAAGAGATGAGGACAAAACAATTTCTATTTTCATTTTCTTTTAATATAGAACAGAGTACAATATTGCCTTTTCTTGAACGAATCCCAACACGTTTGATTCAAAATGAATCTTGGAATAATTTTGTACTCAACTTTCACCGACGTGGGCCATTTTACATTAATTTGTGTGTGTTATTTCTTTGCCGGTGCACAGTGTATTTACTAATTCACACAAATCCTTGCGTAAGGGAAAAGGGGTTATTCGGGATTTTTCAACGTTGATTTTTCAAGCTTAAACAGTCGTATTCTCAAATAAATTTGAGTGTTGTTAATTTATTGGTAACTAGTGCTTTCACTTGCCGGCTCATTTTCTTACGATTCATTGTCGTATGGATTTTGCCACTTTACCAAAAGAAATTTAACAAATTCAATGACATAATTTGAAGTGTCCGCAGATGACTTGACGAAAAAGTTGCCAGTGTTTAAAACAGTTCAATGATAGAATATTATTTAATATTATATCAAGAGTTATGTATGGCATATGACACTATAGCGTGATTCTTATCGTATTGCAGTCATTGCCTGGGCCACATGCTGGCCCCCCGACAAAGTATAAAACTTGCAGTTATTTATTTACCTTCAAATTTGATTTCTTAATTTTCTTGATTATATTCCACATCAAAGGGGCTTCTGAATGTTACTTACCTTAGTTTCACAGCGATCAACAAAAGAAAATGTAATTTTTCGAATGTCTTTCCCCTTTTTGTGAAGAGTAAAATAGATAAGAATTTAACTTTTTCTGTTCTCTAGTGCATAACTGTAACAGATGACAACTAGGCTTAGCACCAGATTGTTCTGCCTCTAATTTCCAGAAAACTTACAAGAAACTGAGTAGAAGAAAAATCTCTCACATTCTGCACTTTGATATAGAACAGTGCACTTTAAATGATTACGCAGATAGTGGTGCAGTATTGAACGAGTTCTTCCTTACTAAGAGGCAAGTGATATTCGCAGGTTGAGAATGCATATTATCAACGGTGCACAAGACAAAATCAGGCCGATGCAGTGCAAGTGTGAGCCGGTTTTTCCCAACATCCAAACCAGTTGCATCAAGAAGAACGTGCCAAGAATTTCTATGAGCCTCTGATATCCAATGCATGGAGGAACGGGCTTCATTCGCGAAAGCAGGGTACGCAAAAAGCCCTTTTGGACTATATTTGCATTTTCTTCTGAAGTATTGACTAAGCTGTGATCCTTTGATCCTTAAATCCAACCATGTTTCTGGTGCTGCAATAACCTTTGAATCCTTATTCTGTACGAATTCCCTAACACAATCACACTTTTCTCCAAGAATTGTCAAGTAATAGTTTCCTCTGAAGAAGGGATAAGATTCCCCAATCATCATCAGAGCTTCCTTGCTAGTATGTGTAAAAAGCACCAAATAATCCTCTTCTGTCAATCCACAACTCTGCAAGGCTCGATTTCGCACCTGTATTTCTGGGATGGAAATGAAATTCCCCTGGGAAGACGTTTTCTTAGCCACGATATCAAGTAATTTGGAAGGCTCCAATTGAATTTTGCCCATATCTGAAGGATTACCACTACCAAAAGAAGGTGAAGACGACTCTCTAACAGAACTCATCGGGGATTTTCGTCTGTCATCAGCCATGGATTCTGATGATTCATCATTGACACAGAGACTGTATAAATCAATCTTGTCCCCTTCTTCAACAAGGCCATTGCAGTATTCTCAGTACTTTGCAAAAACATACTGCTGCACATATTGCCTTTCACTAGGCGTAATGGGGCCTGACCATCTCAGATCAAGACCATGAAGTGTTGATATGGCTTCTGCTACCAAGTGAGCAGGAATAACAGTATGTGCTTTCTGTTATTTAAGAAAATAATCCAATCAGAAACATAAATCTCATTCTAGTACTAAATAAACACAAATAAGAGCATGTAATTACAAATAAGTGAAAGCTTCTCGGGAGACAGACTCATTCCTTCCTTTTGAAACTATGTCCGTCTTACCCCGCACCTAAAGACAACCAAGGAGAGAGAATCATTCTCAGGGTGAGCTTCTTTTATGGGAATATGCTTCTCCTACCCCGATATGATCCCGAACTACTAAAGGAAGCTCGAGATAGAAAGACTCCTCTAGCCGAGCGTTTACGGGGACTTCTTGAGTTTGAGAGTGCGGCCTTAAGCAAAAAGAAAAAGAAAAAAGATACTAATAGTGATTGAACTTGCCTTGATCACCATACTGGTTGGTCTGCTGTTTTGATTTGGTGAGTTTGGCATAGAACTTGCCTGTTCTTCATTGAATTGTTCCATGATCAAATCCACTCCTATCAAGAACAAAAAGAAGCAATCAAGTAAGTTGCATAAGCATTTTTTGCTGGCTGAACACTTGCATTTATATAATACTATAAAAGGCCGACATATATGGCAGCAAAGACCCACAACATAGAATCATCAAACATTGATTTAAGAGTAATAATTTAACTATGATTTAGGTTGTAATTTGTGTATAAGGGCGTGTTCGATAGAGATTAAAATCGGATTAAAATTGAAAAATTAGCCGTCATTGTTGACTTTTATTAGACAAGTGAGACCCAATAACAACTATATTTTCAATTTTAATTGAATTTTAATCACTCCCAAACAGGGTCTAAATCTATTAGATGGAAAACGACTTGTTTGTATTCAAACTGACATTGCCCGAAGCTGTACTCTACCCACCCGGTAACTTTTTTCATGGAGACCGAAATGTTCAAGTTGACTCGTCGAATTTAAAATCTCTACCTTTGTTTTTAATCAGTTTTGTATTAAAATTTAATACTTCGAAAGTGGAAAATTGCCCCTTAACAACCTACTATAATAATTGACATAAGAGTTTCAGTCAAGTTGGTTATTGTTTAAACAATTCCTGAAAAAGAAAAATTGCAAAATTTTTATTAATTATTTTAATAATTTTGTTTATGATATTTGATTTGAATTTCATGGGTAGAACTTTGAACGGATAGTGACCCTTGAATCAATTGAGGACGTTGGCAAGCGGGTTTGGGTGGGAAACTTTATAGGCTGAGAAAAAGACTAATGATGCTTAATTATATAATTAACCAATTAATATAATAAGTATTAGTTAAAGAAATTAGTGATCGGACCAAAAGGGAATTGTTTTATCATGAAAAAGAAGAATCTTTCCTCTTCGAAACTGAAGTGCAAGAAACCAATTGGTCATCTGAATATAATATGGAACCATAATGACAACATGCTAGTTTGTAAAGCTGTCTTTAATTTTGGATTTTATTAATTAAAATTTCAGTTTTTCGTTGGAAATTAATAAATTGTACAAACACTCAAAATAATAATAATAATAATTAATAAATAAAAATGGGTCCAACCCTTTCGCAAACTGCATTTCATCAATGCACTCCTTGTATTTACGAGAAAGAAATTTATACGTTTATCGATTCAAAACTGTAAAAAGTACTTCAAACCAATATTCGAGCACCGTGATCCAACTTAGTTACACTGGAAGAAGAATGTTCATTTTAATAGAACTAAGACCCTGTTTGATTGACCATTATTTTCCATGAAAAATGAAAATTCCAACTTCCACTTTTGTCTTGTTTGATACACTTTTTATTTTTCCATGGATTCATTTTCTTGATTTGGCTCACATGTTCACATTTTCCTTGGTTTTGTGGAAAACCAATTTCCACCAATTTGGTGGATTTGGTGGAACAAATTCTAGACCAAATGATAAAAAAAAAAATTATCACTTTAATGGACTATTTTCTTGAAAAACGAAGTCAAACAGACACCAAACTTTTAACATTTTTCAGGTGAAAAATTATACTAATAAAACACAATTAATTACAATTCCCAGTAAAACAAATCCTAGGCAATTCAATTCTTTGTAATTCATTTTCTTTCCACCCAAATTCCACCTTTGCAATCAAGCGGACCCTAAATGCTTCACAATACTTACAAGGGTCCAATGGACATACAGTTGGTGGGAGGATAATAAGAAGTTCAAACTATTCTACATTTTTGCAGAACACTTTCGAAATACTTAGTAGTTATTTTGATTTAAGTAAGAATCACTTTTTTTTTTTACTTAAAGACAACTAACTTGTAACATGTTTCGAAATAAAAATTTGATTGAAAGTAACTTTTACTTCCTTTTAAGCTTAGTCAAACATGCTTTAGTCCCATTAAAAAGCCTCTTACAATAATCCAAACGTACAAGTCAAGAGTTGTGACAAGGAAACTACTAAACAGTTGGGAGAACTTTGACTGGCAGAGTCATTACTAATGTAACTTGAAGCTCAAGTCTCCAACTTATAAGGCATCTTATCTACCCACAAATAGAACACTAAAAAATAAAAATGACGTATTTGAAATGTTAGAATCGACCATCCAATACTATTTACTAAACATCTACATGCTTCCCAATCAAATATTATCATCCAAGGTTTCAGACTGTCGTTAGCCTAACGTTAAATGTCGTGTCCTAAACTTATAACTGAAAAATTACCAAGTTGTGGGCCTAGTCATACATCTCTAACCCTAAAATTACTTAAGTAAGATTTCTAAAATTGGTTAATGCATAAGATTATTTAGCTAAATCCAACCTAGTAAGCCTACACCATCATTGCACTAAAGTAAAGCACATTTAATACAGATATCAATATAAAAAATGTGAAATAAATAAGATAAAAGAAAAAGTGCAAACATGATGCCCGAGTTGATTAGCCTTCTGTGGAGAATTCAATAGTACATCTACAAAAAGTATTTCATCCTGTCATCTCTTCTCATAGCGTTGTATACTGCTTGGACCTGTTTTCGTGTTAAGTTAATCTAATATCATAAGCAATTGTGCGTATAAACATCTTTAGACATTTTCTTCTTGTCAGACATGAAATTCTCTCTCTTTTTCTGAGTTGGACATGGAATATTGAATCCGTCTTGCACTATGCATGTTTATTTCAAATTTCTTTGTTGCACACACGTGTTTACAGCTGTATACATACGCATGCAGGCATGCAGGCACTCACACACACATACAGAGAGAGAGAGAGAGAGAACCTGCTCACTAGAAACTACTTGAACCGGTCCAATGTTCACCGATACGTATTTGCCACCTGAGGATACTCTGTGTTTCACTTGACCCTGCAACAGAACACAGTAAACTTAAGCTGCCTACATTTAACAAGTTTGGGCAATCAAATAAGTTACTTGAGCTGAGTTACACTTTTTATCTAGTTTTACAAGATGCCCTCTGGAAAAAAGTGTACACAAGAAGAAAAAGAGCTAATAACATTTAGAAACTTTAACCACCATTGTCAACATAAATATGACATGTGAGTAACTAGGTATAAAGTAGAACGTGATCCTAATACAGGAAATAAAGTATGCCAGCAAAATTGAAATTATAGTACGTTCTTTTGAAAAGATGTCAATTTGTTTAGTGACAAAAAAGCACAATTCAATTAGATTATCCATAAGCAATTGTGCGTATAAACATCTTTTGACATTTTCTTCTTGTCAGACATGAAATTCATTCTCTCTCTTTTTCTGAGTTGGATCATGGAATATTGAATCCATCTTGCACTATGCATGTTTTTTCAAATTTCTTTGTTGCACACACGTGTGCACAGCTGTATACATAAGCACGCAGGCATGCAGGCACTCACACACACATACACAGAGAGAGAGAGAGAGAGAGAGAGAGAACCTGCTCACTAGAAACTACTTTAACCGGTCCAATGTTCACCGATACGTATTTGCCACCTGAGGATACTCTGTGTTTCACTTGGCCCTGCAGCAGAACACAGTAAACTTAAGCTGCCTACATTTAACAAGTTTGGGCGATCGAATAAGTTACTTGAGCTGAGTTACACTTTTTATCTGGTTTTACGAGATGCCCTCTGGAAAAAAGTGTACACAAGCAGAAAAAGAGCTAATAACAATTAGAAACTTTAACCACCATTGTCAACATAAATATGACACGTGAGTAACTATGTATAAAGTAGAATGTGATCCTACTACAGGAAATAAAGTATGCCAGCGAAATTGAAATTATAGTACGTTCTTGACAAGATGTCAATTTGTTTAGTGACAAGAAATAAACTTATAGAAGCGAATGAAGTTTTGAAAAATGTTTCAAACTTCACATACCAAAAGTGCTCCTA
Source organism: Fraxinus xanthoxyloides (assembly GCA_903798325.1). Classification (NCBI taxonomy): domain Eukaryota; kingdom Viridiplantae; phylum Streptophyta; class Magnoliopsida; order Lamiales; family Oleaceae; genus Fraxinus; species Fraxinus xanthoxyloides. Next base: position 8,768 of record CAIGRL010213162.1, read on the forward strand.
GAACCTAAAGTTGTGCAGTTCAAGTTCAGCTTCAAACCGGATTAGTTTCATTTGAACATTTCACACTAAAAATTCAATTACAACTGCCTCACAGTCCAACTCCCAAGGGAACTTCTGAATATTACACAAAAACGAACTAGACACAAGATAGAATTAAATTATAAATGATATGTATACTACATGGGAAAGATGTATGAAATTGGAGTAGTTCTTGACATTTCCTAGCTATCTTACCAAATAGAACCTTCTATAGGCTCACCCTTACAAATGCATAAAGTTGAATATGATTCCAACTCTTACTTTTGAAATGGTGGCAATGTTAGTACTGAATTACCATCTACACTTTGGGCAATATTTCAGCGCCGACAAGTACACCTTGTTTCATCTCTACTCCCTACTGCTTGTATGAGTTAGGGGATCCATGCCAACATTTTGACATGTGTTCAAGCAACTATTATTACTCAAAAATAAGGGAACATTTATATTTCATTTCAAAAAGAACATAAATACATCAACATCTCATGATCTTACATTGACAAAACCCACTAAACCGTGATCATAGGGGCTCAACATGGTACCAAAAATATCCCCCCTTATATGTTTTACCTACATATCATCAAGTGCATGTATAAGAACTAATTATGCCATCCAGTCGTCTTCTGCGCACTGATGTTCAACTAATAAATCAAGAAACAGCGGAACATAATTTAAATTCTACATAGGAATGCCACCTACCTAAGAAGGCTAGCTAATTAAATAAATAATTCTTGTTGAACCACCTCATTTTGAAACTCAAGTTGTTAGAGAGGTGACAAATTTTCATTTATCTATCAACACACCCACACCCACACCCCTAACGTGAAGGCCAAGTTCACTTTTTATCTTCAAAAGGATTGACATCGTGCACAAAATTCATAATTGGGGTTGGCTAGCTTTAGACTCACAACCTTTGCCAATTCCTCCACCATGATAAACCGCCTTATCTAAAATTTTAAGCTATAGAGACGAGAATAATTTATCCGTTTAAAATTTGTCTTCAACAATTCTTTAGCATGAGATAAAGAATAACGTGAAATCAAAGAGAAATATCAAATTCATAGTAATTGAGAACCAAAGTCTTAATAAGTTCCATTGTTCCCTATTATCCTCTCAAATGATTGTTGAATTTCGTAGGTTGTTGAGATTCCGTCTCATGTACTACACATTATATTATGATAATGCCAATCGTGAAAAATTAAGTTTTAAAAATTCACTAGTTTCTTAAAAGATGGAGGAATTGGGGTAACAACTGCTTTATTCTTGTTATCGAATCAAATTATTGTTGAAGTTACTGGTTCGTTGGGATACCATTTCATGACGTATACATTATTTTAAACTATGACAAGTAAAGTCGAGATGATATTTTCTGAAAAAAAAAAAAATCATTTATGTTACAAAATACTGAATTTCCAACTTACGCATGCCCATGATAATATTCTCTGATTAACAATCTTCACATTGTCCTCGTTTTGCTTTATAAGCATCAATTTTTTTGTGCATTTTCTTATAGTAACCATAAGAAGACAACCTTAAGTGAAACTTAGTCTCTAGAAGTCTGGATAATAACACTGACCCTCCAGCAAAGGCCTCCCAGTTTATGCATGACGACTCCCTTTCCTTTTATCATGCCAAAACCTTTCATAGATTTTAGAATGAAATCTACGAGAAGTTATGCATGACAGCCTCCTTTCCTCGTATTGTGCCAAAATCTTTCATAGATTTTTGGGATGTAATCTAAGTGAAGCGAATACATTATGTTACTCTAAAACAACTTACCACCATATAGTATTCTTTATATGAACATTCACTTCATCATCAATCTGGCAGTCGTGTTTGGATAACTCGTAGTGGAGAGAATAAAGGAGAAGCGGACATGAGAGAAAATACGAAGAAAGAAAATTCAAGCAAGAATTTATTATGCACCAGGAATGCCTTCAAATTTTATAGTGATGCCATATTCTATTAAAAGTTGATGGGTAAAAATATGTTCTCTTCTTCTATTATTGCACACGTCTTTGTACCTTCATTTAGTTTCCTACCTTGGGGACAGCCCCTACTTCCAGTCTCGTCCCTCAAAGATTACCCAAAAGGAAAAATCAAAGTCGGCTAAAGAAAGCTACAATAACTGACATCTCAAATGCTCAACACAGTTAATCCATTAACTAGACAATGATATGTGCTAAAAGTGGACTTTTTATGTGGTCATACATTTGATAGTAGGAACAACGGAGAAAAATATCCCAGCTTAAACCCACTCAACATGGTCTTTTTGCCAACCATCACCCTTTACATAAAAGGGCATCACGCCCTAAACCCTAATTTCTTCCCTGGTCTCTCTAAAACATCTATTATATCTTAAACTCGCTCAAATTGGATGATGACAAAGCAAATTAAAGACACGTTGAATAACATTCGCTCAAGCATTTGTTATTTGGACAAGGGTTCAGCGTTGGTGTCAGTATGTGTTGAAATGCCTTATTCTTGGAACCTCTAAATTTGATATATTCAGAAGAGGTAAGAATATCAATATCTTGACCTGTTTTCCTTTGTTAAGAAGCAAATTGATGTCCAATATAATAAAAAACTGATCAAAATGGACATCCAAATGTAGTTTTGGTAGTTGCAGAAAAAAAAAAACTAATATCTATGATATACTTCATAAATGTCTTATAGAAACATAAGGGATTTTATTGCATGTTAAAAGAGAATGAAAAGCATTTGAGGGCCGCCACTCTAATTTGCAAAGAAATATTTCTCTAAAACGTGAAATATTACACTCTGACTAAGACACAAAACAATAAAAACTTTCACTGAAAAGATCCTGAAGCTTTTGCTACTGATAATGCCAAGAGTGGAATGTGACCCAAAAACATAAAGAGTGATCTGATTATGAAAGACCACGTCATTTCTCTTCGTCCAAGTATGCCAAAACATATACATCAGACTGAACCTTGAACAAAAACTCATACTCCAATCTTCAGCCAAATCTTCAGGACTTAATTTGCAACGTATTTTCTACCAGTTTTCTAATTTTTTTATTCTTTATTTTATGAATGGAAATATCAGACAAGTATTCTATACTGTTTGTCCGAGTATCAGGTCTGACCCAGGTTCTTCATGAGGAAAGAGTCCAATGATTTTATGCGCCTATGCATCAAACCCCAAAAATACTTTTGAAAATAAAATTATGTTCAGCAACAAAAAAAGATGCTTACTTCTGGGATTGTGTGCTCAAGTACTGATTCAACAGCAACCACCATGGCTTGTACAAAATCTTCACCTCCAGTGCCAATTGCAGTAAAGCCTCTAACAGTTGGATAGGAGTTTACCTGCAAAGGAAAACAAACACTCTCCAATCAGTAATGATCAATGCGAGCTAGGACCAGGAGATCCTCCACTTCAAGACTCAACGGGAAAACATAGTTTGTAAAACAGAACTAGATATGTAGCATTTGAACATAAAGAAGCATAGAAAAGAATGCAAACCAGAAACTTAAGTGTTAAAATAAGCCGAGAAGAAAATCCAGACAGCATTGCGTACCTTCTGATCCAGAACAAGCCATTCATTTGTCGAATTATCTGTCACTGTGCCTCCAATAACCACATTTGTTGTTTGTCTCACCCTTCCTTCTGTCTTTGAAACTTCTGTAAACTCACAAGATTTAGTTGAAGTAATTTAGTGCGGACAAATTCCAACTCAAGGGATTACAAACTAAATAATTCCTAAAGCATTGCATTTTCCATTCTAATTTCCCTGTCATCATATCTTCGCATGGTTGATATTACCAGATAAGACCCAGACCTCAATCTTCTCACACAAATTAATACATATCCCAAAAACTGACATGGTCATTTTACAAGTGCAAGTTTTATTCATTATACAGGAGCATAGACGCACATAAAAATGCAACAAAGAATTATAGTAGTTACAGTAGCAGAAGCTGTAAAAAAAAATTACTCCAGTTTTCCATTAATAACCCAATAAACAAATTCAAATACGTGCTCATATATGTATAAGATAACACAAATCTCAAAATTAAAAGATGAACCTGAAATGGCCTTTAAAACGGCTTCTTGAGGCGGGCCTTGCTCATTATCATCATCAGATGAAGATGGGTTTTCATTGTGCGAAGAATTCAAAGGCCGAGTCCTTCTTGCGAAGTGCAAGTTACATCTAACTTTGGCGATTTTGAAGCCAAAATAGGAATCGGATGTTGATATTTTGTGGGATGGAGTAACAATGGATATTTTGTTTTTATACGGCAGGGGTTGCCATGACTCTGTCAAGAAGACAGTTCTGAACACACTCCTGCACGCCATTTTTGAAATCCTTTGTCTTGAAATTTGATTATTTAACGCTTTTTGAGAGTTGGTTTTGCCTTCAAATGGTTGAAGGAATCAACAGTTTGCTGTGAATTTGTTCCTAACAAATTTATTTTTGGGGTGATTAATTCTTGAGGAATGCAGTGATAAGCACTGTAGATTTTTCTTGAGCCAAGATTGCTACTGTTTTTGGGTACAGAAAGACGAGAGTACCCTGGGAAGCCAACCACAAAAAATTTAAATCTTGAGTCCCTAACGTTTACCCAATGTAACACTTCAATCCAGAAAATATATGTTTTGTAATCTTAACCTTTTTTTAATTTTGTTGACGTAGGAACCCGCAGTAGCTACTCGTGAGTGCGCACTGAGTAAACATCGTTCCATGTGCAGTAACCCGCTAACCACACATGAGAGATAAACCGTACTAAGCAAGCTCGATGCGACAGGCTCGACCGAGAAAGTGTTGGCAGGAAATTCGAAGTCGTGACTTTTGGTCTCCGTGTTCATCTGTTCTACCAACTCAACCACCCCCGAATGGTGAAATCTTAACCTTTTATTTTGTGGTCAAGTCATCGTGAAGGAAAATAAATATGATTAACTGTTCAAAGTAATGTGGGATTTGAGTTGTAAAATAGTATCGTTGTATAACGATTTTTGAAATATTTTCAAATCATTTTAAATAGTTTAAGAAAAAACACTATTTTGAGATTTTTTCAAACCAAAACTTAACTGTTTGGTTCAATTTTAAACCATGATTTTGTCATATATTTTTTCTTTCGTGTTCGTTTTATCGTTCCACTAGTTCAATGACAATAAAATATTTTCATACTTTTTATTGGAGATAAAAAATTTATATATATCAAACTATAAATTTAAATACCAACAAAGTCAAATAAAAGTCTCGGCAATGGGGTTATGAAATTAGGATAATTTATTAATTATGGGTATTTAGTAATCGACAGTTTATTAAATTACCCATTTTTTGTTTAAAAATTTAATAGTTAAATGTTTTCTAGAGGTTAGAATTTTAAATTTCTAGCAAAAAAAAGAATGAAATTTAAATTTCTTTTTTTCTTTTTAAACTTGACTTTAAAATTCGAAAACCGTTTAGGTTTTGGTTCATTTCAAAACTATTTTCAATAATGGGTCCATGTGATATCAAACCGATCGTTTCAAAAAAGCGTTTTCAATTCAATTTTTCGATTAAACAGTTTCTGCTTACATCTCTAATACAAAAGCTTGTCGAAGTCCGATCTTCCTTAGATCCCAACGAGATTAATTCTCGTTCCATAGTTGTCGTTCCTCATATACTTTTCCTCCATTTAACGTTCTCACCAACTTATTGTTCATTTAAAAAAAAAAAATTCTATCAAGTCAGTTCAGATATCTTATATTTTTTATCAAATCAAATTTAAATATAACTACAAAAAATAAAAGTAAAACTCGAATCCATATTGTCTAGACTACGTGTAATTGCATAAGTGGCATAATACTTGTTAAACGAGCACGTTTATTTTGAAAGTTTCAAATGCTTGAGACTATATTCATTTTATAAAGGACGAGTTTTAATTGAGTACCACATGAGATGTTTACCATTTAAGTTGCTCCATTAAATTCAAAGAATGAAATTATAACAACCAACAAGTGGTAAAAAAAGGTCTCTGCGTTGCCTTTGAGTACAATAATTGTCTAATGGAAATTTTTGCGCTAGTTTTTTTCTAATCGATAGATCAATTGCGAAAATAATTGTAAGGACCATTTTGAAGTTTCTTACAAACTTAAGTGATCCACTGGTGAAATTAATCGCTATAGAACCCTAAGCAGTTAGCAAAAACCACAATTGAATTTTGGGCTGATCCCAGAAGCACCGAAATGTATAGAGCAGAGCCTGTTACTGAAGAATCAGAGCGAACTGCTTTTCGTAAAGCCGAGAAGAAATACAAAATTTACTACTACAACGCCAAAAAGTACGTATTTTTAATTTGCAACTTCAATTCTATTAAATTTTTTATTTTTTTATTTTTTTATCTATATCCGTTAATTTTTGTATGACTGGATTTAATGTAATTGCAGGAAGAAGATACCAAGACCAGTTGATTTATCGGAGGTAATTGATTTCAGATCTATTTTAGAGTCGTTTAAACGTGGTGGCGATCTTCCTGCGGGCGTTTTCGAACATAAATGTGATTTTAACCAACCTGTTTTCGGCCTAGTAACTCGCCCTGGTACGTTGAACACGAATATTTGCAGTTCTTAATTCCAATTGTACCTATATTTGTAATTGCTTTGAACCAACTCAATGCCATATGAAAAGATTTCAAGTTATTAGTATCAGTTGAGTGAATGGAGATTAAGTTCTTAATAGTTATCTTTATTAACAAAAAATAGAAAGACATGAAGTTTCGATAAGAGTGACAAGCAATGCGGTAATTTTCTAAATTAATGCTACAGAAAAGACACAAGAATGAATGTGCACTTTATACAATACGTTTTGATGTACCTGCCTTTTGCACATGTATCTGCACAAAGCTGTATGTAATGTGGGAAATTTTGTGGGCAAATGCAGGTTTTTATTTTATCCCTGCAGCGTTAAGCATTGAGGAACAATGCCAATGGATAAGGGAAAGTTTATCGAGCTTTCCTCAACCCCCTAATAGAACGAACCACAATGCAATATATGGGCCTGTACAGGATTTATTTTTGGCGGCTAAAGAAGGAAAAGCTTTCATTGAAGATGTCAGACTACCTGAAAACGTTACTTCCGAGGCAAATCTCAATCAATGTGACGTAAACGCCCCCCATTGGAAATATGTCAAAGAATTTGATGAATCATTTAGTAGAGATGCTTGCAAATCAGTATCAGCTTCTGTTTTGTTGCGCAAGTTACGGTGGAGCACCCTTGGCCTGCAATTTGACTGGTCCAAGGTCTTGTTTAATTCCTTCTCGTGATAGTTCAATTAATTGCTTTATGTTTTTGTCACTACATATTAGCAAGTGAATGTACAGTATTAAAAGGGATACCTCATGTACGTCATGGTGTCTTTGAAAGTATGTTGGCTAAACCTTATGAGGTTATTGATTTACGGATGCTGTGTCAACTTGTATTAGATTCTTCCTTTTCCATTGCACTTGTCTCCTTAATGTTCATGGAAACTCACACCTCATTTTGGTTCTTAAGCAAGTATTTTACATGTTTGTGCAGCGAAGTTACAATATTGATCTTCCTCACAAGAAGATACCTGATAAACTTTGTACGTTGGCGAAAAGGATGGCAGAGCCTGCAATGCCATGCGGCGAAGAATTCCATCCTGAAGCTGCTATAGTTAATTACTTTGGGTTGGGTACGCCTTAAATTTATTCGTGATCTTACAAAATTTGACTTACGATTCAATCTCAACTACAGTGCTGCTGAAATTTTGTGCTGCGGTTGGATGTATGTTAAAAGGAGCTTATATACCTGATTTTTTTTTACCCTCAAAATCACATGACTTGCAATTATCTTACAATTTGATCCTTGCTACTGAATAAAATCACTTGGAATAAGAATCAGCGCAAATCTTATACTCCACTTTTTATTTCATCCGAAAAAACTTCTTACAATTCACTTGGCTTGCTAACAGTATGATCATGTTGCCTCAAACTAAACTTTGAACCTTTTTCTTAGCTATATTCAGAAAACTTTCCTCGTTTTTGTAATTTTGTTTTATGTATTTTAATATTTGCTTCTTATTGATTCTAGGAACTCAAACTGTTAGTTTGAACTTTGATGTTAATTTGGACTTATCTCTCTGGCCCAAAAGATACTTCTTACCTGTTTTGCTATGAGTAGCACTTATTTTGCTTAATACCAGTTATTCTTCTGTCAAGATTGTTCTTTTACATATAAAAAGTTTTCTGTGATGCTTCTTGCAGGTTGTATCAAAACTTAGGAGTTAATTCGATTTACTAATCGCTGAAGATTTGATTTATAATTTGATCAGGAATGACAGTTATGCAGAAGCGATAATGATAATTGTTGTCATTCCTTTCAGGTGATATGCTTGGCGGTCACCTTGATGACATGGAAAAAGATTGGAGTAAACCTATTGTAAGCATTAGGTAGGATTCTATCAAATGCTCAATGTTTTTTCTCCTGTCCATGTCACATTGCTTAACATGCTGAAATAAATAAAAAAATAAAAAATTGGCATCCTCAGTTTTGGTTGCAAAGCTATTTTCCTTCTCGGGGGGAAATCTAGAGAACATACACCTATTGCCATGTTCCTCCGAAGTGGTGATGCTGTTCTTATGGCTGGAGAAGCAAGGGAGTGTTTCCATGGTGAGTAGACTAATATTCAGTTTCCACTCTTCCTCTAGTGAATCTTAACGCGAAATACTGGAATTTGTCAAAATAAATTTGTATTTATCAAGAAATTAATGCGAGCATAACCTAATCTTCATTTTGCAGGTGTTCCTAGGATATTTACTGACCCAGAAAATGCTGAAATAGCCCCCCTTGAATCACAGTTTTCAGATGAAGACAACCTCCCTTTCTTGGATTACATTCGGACTTCGAGAATCAACATCAATATCAGACAGGTTTTCTGAATTTTGCTTTCTCGTCGTGATTTTATGTAGAGGGAAGGAGAAATTTTGTGAAAGGAATGTTCTATGTACAATTAGCCCTCTTGACTATATTCTAGTTGTTTATCGATCTTCAAAATTATGGGAAAAATTGTCTACTTGACGTTGTTGACAGCGAAGTTTTCTAAAAACTAACAAGATTCAATGCTACTTGAGCGAATTTTTTATTATTTCATTTTCTGTATCCAAAGATGATTCAGTTCTGCAATAAACAGTTCGATTGGTCTTGCTCAGTTACCTCCTATCCTTAAGTTTTATTGTAAGGTTGAATGCTTTTAAGCCTTGTCGTAATTTAGTACTTCATACGAATGAAAGATTTATCAGCTGAATTGTGTTCTATGATTTCTCCGAGGCATTTGTATTTTTTGTATACTGCATAAGCCCCTTTTCCTTGTCACAACAGGAAAGGGTGACGGTAACATATCTACTGATACGTCAATTCAAAAACAATACTCTTAGCTCTTGTTTGGCAGAGAATTTTTTGAGAATAAATTTTGTGAAAAGTGATTTTTTTTGGAGAATGTGGGATTAATAAGTAAGAAAATAGTTGTGGATTTATGTAAAAATTATTTTATTGCAAGGGTTAAAAATGAGAAAGGAAAATGAATTTTCGAAAATGTGGTCAAACATGGGTGAAAGTTTCCACTTTAATTACTTTCATTCACTAATGGTTTTATTTTTTATTTTTTAACTCGACAATCAACGAGGCGGGCTTCTATTTCTCATCCAACAAAGATGTAATTTCATCCTTGGAACAAGAAAAGTAATCAGAGTGCAAATTTTCATGAAGATGGACTTGTGGTTGGGCTAGAACGAATAATATAATAAAAAAAATTCATTTCTAGATTATTCCTCAATCACGTATTATTCCTCAATCACAAATCATGGATTTTATAAGTCACAACCTATTTCACAATAAAAAAATTATCAAATTAATTGATCACAAGTCATTTCTTGATTACAAATTATTAAATTAATTGACCAAAATTTAACAAATTTAAGTACCAATACATATTTAGCCGCAATATCACATTTTTATGTCACAAATTATTAATTTTATCGATGACATATTATTTGTTGGTTATAAATTAAATAATTTATTCGTTACAATCATCCAAATCGTTGGTTATAAATATTTTTCACCTGGCCCCACCCCACGCCAACCACTACATGATCCACTCCACCACAGGCACCACCAATGCCACCTCACCACCATTGACATCGCTTGCACCACCATCTCCTTCCTTTCTTTATCAATTACTCCTTGCACCACCATCACTATTGACAACTAGAAAGAAAAAATGAGACAAAAATAGACGGCATGTTAGCCCCAACTTCCTCAAAACTACCACAACTTTCACTACCTAAATCGTCGCCTACCCCTTCCGGCACACTCTACCATGTAGCGCAACATTTACCACCACAATACCACATCTTCTCTATTTTTTCTTCACCGATTCTCCTTGCACCATCATCACCACGGGCAATCATAAAAACAAACAAAAAATTAGCCACAATGTGCCAACTCCCTCTTTCTCAAAATCACCACCACATCCACCCCCCATTTTCGCGGTGCTCCTAAAATCCCAAAATCGCATGCACGAATAAGCATCACATGCAGCAATTGCCATTACATGTGGAACATCGAGATGTGCAGCCTCACATAGTGCTCTGTGTTGGTTTTTTCTTCAGTGACCGCAGATCATAGGTGTTGACCGACACGCATGAAAGAGAGTGAAGATGAGGGGTGTATGAGGGTACTTTCAAAATTGGTTTAGTCAAACCTCCTAATTTTCACTTTAAATTTTCAACAATTGCATATTTTCACAATAGCCTTTTTGGTGTTAAAAAATAAAGATGTTCTTAAGTATGTTATACAATTACAAAATATTGTTTTATTTAAAAGATAATACTAACAAGTAAAAATCAAACACTTCTCACTTAAAATTTCAAAATCGACTAACTTTTCTTATTTGTTTATTCCAACAAAGATAAAAATTCTTATTTTTCATTTGTTTCAACCTTAAAATCTCAAAAATTTATCAAACACTGAATAAGAAAAAAAAAATTATATCTATCACTTCGAATTGGTAAGTATATTTACGTATATTTAATTTCGTTTTCATTAAATTAGTATACTTTTTTTAATCAATAAACCTTATTTCGACATAAATTAACATGTAGATAAAAAAATTCAAGCCGAAACAAGAAAAAATTCATCTGCGTGTATATTCTTTCAGACGAGATTCATGGCAATGCACAATAATTGGCCAGCTTTAATAGTGACAGTCGACTCGACTGTTATGGGGACAACTAATCTTGGCTCGACTTTTTTATTGAAAAGGAGGACGAGAATTGCTCTAAGTTTTTCTTCGTGACTCTTGGACAATGCATTCGGATATTTCGAAATACGATGCGACCCCTAATTCTAGTCGATTATAAAACTCCGAAAGCTAGATATGAAGACAAGTTGATTATTGCTTCATGTCAAGATGCCAATATTTAAATTTATCCTCTTCCATTCGACATAGTCGATAGCGAGAATGATTTGTTGATGCATTTGTTATTTACAAAATAGAAGTAATTGGGGACATCGATGACCTTGCCTTTGTAACCGATCGGTGATCAGTCTATAATAAATGGTATCACTGAAATTTTTCCCAAGACACATCATGGAAATTGTATGTATCATATATAGGACAATCTAAAGACTAGGTATCGAGGCAAAGACATAGTTTCATTATTTAGGAGAGCGACAAAAGTTTATAGTGTTGAAGAGTGTAATAAGTGAATGGTCGAAATAGAAAGTAAATCATCCCCGACATGGGATTATATAACAAAAATGGAGATTAAATATTGGGCGCAGTTACATTTTCAAGGACGTCAATACTGTTCGTGTGACACAAACATACGAGATCGTTGACAAGTAAAATGTGATAAGTAATGTGTATTGTCACACGGGGAATAAAACCCAATAAAGTGTACTAGTTTCTAATCGAATTCAAAGTAAGCGAACAAAAGAGATTTGTAATTTGTAATTATTCTAAATTAATCTACAGAAACTTGTAAAATTTGAATTTTATATGTATATGAAATAAGTGTATTGGATTATGAATCCACCTA
>CAIGRL010213248.1:0-10444 GCA_903798325.1 Fraxinus xanthoxyloides
TATAAAGGATTACACTTTAAAATGATATAATTATGTGTAGTATAGATGCTCTATCCACGTGCGTGCACAGGGGAGTGCAAATCAAGGATCAAAATAAACTTCGATCTTTGAACTTGTGTACGAGCGCGACCTGCGTACACGAAAGGAACAACATTGGCATCTTAGGAGTGTCCACGTTTTGCTAAAATTTTATTTTTTTTCAACTGATTTTTCATTTTCTGAAACTCCTATGGTAATTGTCTTTATGTGAATTGGCAAGTTACACTCTCCAGAGTCAGTATATATATGTCTCATTTTTCCTCTTTTCAACACACGAATTCATCTGAAAATTCATCTACATATAGTTCGAGTTTGTTTGCATATTTTTTTCTCGTTTTCTATTACAGTCTTGATGGTGATGTTATTCGGACACTCACTCAATTCCCCAAAGTAAAATCTGTGATGCTTAGATTCTATTATTTTGCTGTTGTATAATGAGTAGACGCTCAAATTTAAACCTTAAGCACTAACGGTGAAGGGACGAATATGTTTTAAGGAAACTGTGTGTAATACAGAATCGGGTTAAAAGTTTTTCAATTTTAATTCGTTTTTCAATCATTTCTTTGTTACTCGTTTTTTTTCCATAAAATTACTTGTTGCGTATTACTGTAATTAACAAATAATTGAATCTATTAAATTCAAAAGTGACATGTGAAAATTCGGTGTTTAAATTGTCGTATATACGGTAATCGTTGCATATACAATAATTCTTGCATATACGATAACGATTGCATATACGGTAAATGGTGCATATACGGTAACTCTGCATATACGATATCGATTGCATATACGGTATATATCTTGCATGTACGGTATTTAGTACTGAAACACTTGCTTTTTACACTAGTAACTCCAAGAATATTGTTTATTATTATGGACTTTTGACCATGGACCATGCCGCTCTTTTGAGCCATTAGGTGGTCATTTTTTTTATTTTTTTTGAAAAAATATTGTTTTAAATGATGATTTTTTTGAAGAATTTGCAATTAAAAGGTAGGCATTTTTTTGAATTTACTTGTAAAATATTTTGATGTTTGAATGTATAATTGAAAATGAGTACGTAGATTTTTTTTTTAAAAAAAAAAAAAATTGAAAGACAAACAAGGGCTAAATATCCTTATTGGTCAAATTTATTTTATTCTAACTATTTGACAAAAAAATATTCATAATTGAAAGGTGTTGAGACTAGAACATTAACATCTTTATTTATTCTCTTACTTTTACCGAACCAACTCGTTTAAAAAATTTGAAATGTTCAATTAATATATAAGTGTAATGATTCAAAATTATCTCGATTCATCAATTTCCTAGCCATCTCCTTGTTAGACATTGGAAGGCCTCATAATTTTAAAGTCATTCAGAGCCACTAGAAACGAGAAGCTTAAGATTCTAATTCTAATTATTTTTCTACCAACATAATCAATTAAACCAGAAAATTAATTATAATCCACAACTTAATTTAGTTAGAGTGTTGCCTTCAATAGGTATAGCCAAATATAATGCAGCCTATGACTATGCCCCTCGTTAGGTATTAACTTAAACTGAAAAGATAGTGGAACCGACCATGCATTCAATTAATTATTAATTGTGAGGATAGGGGAATTTCACAAAGGAATAATTACAAAAAAAATAAAAATAAATAAAAAAATTCCTAATTAGAGATAAGGGGTTAAATTATGTATTTATGTCAAACAAATTTAGTAGATTAAATACTTTTTTTTTTATTCCAATTATTTTATTTCTTTTGGCATGTAGGGTTGTCAGTGGGTGTGACCTCTGATTCTCCATAATTATTTCATATTCGCGTTACTTAACTTTCTTGCTCTTAAACAACAAGCAAATTCTGTTTCTGGATAATTGTCATCATCCATTGTTTGACAGTTACTAAATAAATCAATCTTTAAGCAATTACACAGTCTTGGATTCTACCAACAACTATTCATTCTATTCGGGTGACCCACTTTTTTCTTTTTCTTTTTTTAATCTTAAGAAGATGCTAAGTAAGATTTTATGCTTATAATTGATGCATGCAATTTAAATACATGAAATGATCTTGTTCACAAGATAGTCAACCGAAATACACAGAATTATTCACATGGAATACGTAATTTACTAATTATTCATTTTTTTTTCCCTAAACGTTGCTTATAAACAATTATGCTTGTTCACGGAAATATTTGTTCGTTTTAAAATCACCGCAAGTGTATGGTTCGTTAACAAGTAGTAAAATAGATTTTGAGTCCAGTATCGTTCCTATAGATATTGATTTAGTTTTAATTCTAAGTACCGTGACCTTAACCGAAACAATAAGAATCTATGATTTTGTCAATGAATTAAATAATCTACATATAAAAACAAGAGCTAATTCAATTAAAATTAATGCAAGATTAAAATTGAATGCAAGTGTTGTGAAAATATGATAATGAGAACGTACTAGGATTTCGAATCCCCTTATATTAATCCTCTTTAACTCGAACTTTTTAATTTGACAACACGATTTAATTATGAAGATCAATATTCCTAATTTGTTTAACAATCTCTCTCGAGTATAATTAAACATATCTTTAGATGTGACCCAACTATATTTCTATGATAGATGCGAACATATAAAAATGCATTAATAAATTTTTGAATACTTAAAGATCACGTAAAGCATAGCGGTATATTTCTATCCCTTATCGGACTCTACGACAATTGACATTATGTCTAACTTATTTTCCATCTCTATAGGGTAAAACAAACCACAATATTCATACAATTATTGATCAAGTAATTGTAGGGAAAATCAAATACATGTCAATTATTTAATAATTAAAAACGTGCTTTGAATGTCAAAAATAAAATCACGAATTAAAGATTCATAATATAAGTTGAATCGTAAATCCTAGCACAAAATAGATCTAGCCTATCATGATGGGAAGAAAACAATCAGGAAATTTAAGGAAGAACGACAACCAATTAAATTCTTGAATTAAATCTTCGGGTCATGGTGTTGTTCTCCTTGTTCTTGCCTCCTTTTCTCTATGAAAATCTTGATAAAACTCATCTCCCTCGTTCTAGATGGCTCTAGGGTTTAAATACTATCCCAAGATTTGTTTCTAAAGGTGTTTTAATTAAAAAAGGAAACCAATTTTTTTGATTAATTCAACCTTTGAGATTAAACTAAACTACTCGCCTCGTGTTAGAGATATATTCTATCAATCGAATGTCTGGAGTTTAATTAATACAATTTTATACACATGTATATATGTTATTCTATTTTTCATTTTTTATTAACATCTTCTCATTTGCCTTCTATATAACCCTTGTAACAAGTTTTAAGCCGATGACTCCTTAGTTAGATAACCATAGGGCACCAGGTTTTAAACCATTGCAAGTTTAATCACTCGAGTTATACAGTCTCAATAAGATACTTTTTATTTACTCAAAACTTAGTGCAATGCCCATTTTTCTTTTAGACATCCAATTTCTAAAACTAACCTCCAACTTAAGACTCTTGCCTTATCTTCATCTCATTGATTTTAGACAATCCACACAAGATAATGTCATGCACGAAATCCCTACTCATCTCAATGTTCCATTACAACAACTCAACCACCTCCAAACTATTTTAAAAATTGGCCATAGTTTAGTACAAAAGCGGTTATTCAGATTTATTTACTATGTTTAACTATTTCTAAGTAATGAACCAAACAAATCATCAACTCAATATGTAAATACGAGCGTTGTGCGCGAATTATGTCAAGTTTCACACAAACAGGTATTGATTAACCTAAAATTGTACTATTTTCATTATTCACAGTTCATACATATTCCAATATTCAACATCATTGTCAACAAAATTATCAAACTCACACAAGCACACAAAATCCTAAATTAATGCTAGAAAATAAACAACTAAATTGATAATAACTAATGAAAAATTACACAAACGAATTTTTTTTTTCACACGATCACACAAAAACTACAGTAACGTGAAAATGAAGTATTTTCACCCCCAAACTTATACAGAACATTGTCCTCAATTTTTAAAGAAAAATAAAATACAATTTAACAGCACATAAAGTTAAGGATAATTTCACATAAAGATAAAGAAAATGGGGTTAGAAATACTCCCCTGACCGATAGAGATGCAAATGTAAAGATGATGGAAGAAAAGAAGTGTGGATCATGCATCGACTCTTTGTGTCCTGTAAAGACGATGAATAACTCAATATTGTTAAAAATTATCAAAAATACGAAAAAAATCGTAATGCAAAAAATAGAATAAATAAAATGGAAGAATTGTTGGGTTGTCTCCCAACCAGCACTAGTTTATAGTCTATAGTTCGACTCTACTTTGGTAAGTTCGTGGTAGTTCAAATCGACAAATTTCATCAGTGCATTCCTTGCAATTTCTAGCTCTGCATCCTCTTTTAGCTCTCCACACTTTGAATTCTCCATTCTTGTCTCTACCAAGAAATCTCACAAATTTCGATTTTCTCTTTTGAAAACTTTGTTGAAGGGATGGTTCGTCTTCATTGATACACTGACACTCGTCGAGAGCTGATGGTTGTTTAGGTGGATTATATAGTCTAAAAACTTCTTGCTCCTCGTCTACCCTTAAAAGTAGCTCCCCTTTCTCCACATCAATCAAAATTTGACTTGTTGCTAAGAATGGTCTCCCCAAGATCATTAGAATATATGAGCCTTCTTCTGTGTCCAAAATAAGGAAGTCCACTGGGAAGATGAATTTCTTCACTTTAATCAACACATCTTCTATAATCCCCCTTTTGGGTAAGGGATCTATCATACAGCTGCAGAGTCACCGTTGTTGCTTTAGCGTCTCCCAAACCGAGCTTCCTGAAAATAAAAAGTGACATCAAGTTAATACTCGCACCAGTATCACATAAATTATTAAAAGTACCAGCGTTTCCAATTGAAACCGGTAAGGTGAAACTTCCTGAATCCTTGAGTTTTGGAGACAATTTCTTTTGTAATCTTGCACTGCTATCCTCTGTTAGTGTCATAATTTCAAATTTTGACAGTTTTTTCTTCTTTGATACCATGTCCTTCAAAAACTTTGCATAACTTGGAATTTGTCGTATGAACGGGATATTAATGTGAAGTTTTCTCAGCAAATCCAAAAATTTCTCAAACTGTTGGTCTAGTTGGTGTTCTTCAGCCTTTGTGAGAATGGAATAAGAGGCTCGTAAGGTTTGATAGAAACAGTTGCCTTAACATGTGGTGTATCTGAACTCTCTTTAGTAGATGTCTCTATTGTCTGTTTAGTCTGTTCCAATTGATCCTCATTTGAAGAAGGTATTGTTTCCTTACTCACACTTGGCATCTGGATTTGTATTTTCAGTAATTGTACTCCACTCTTGGTGGTGATTGCTTTTACAGATGGATCCTCAACTAGTTTATTTCTCAAAACACTTATAGATATTACATGTTCTTTGGGATTAGTCTTGGTATTGCTTGGCAAGGTACCGGTGCTTTGTTTGTCATAGAAAATGTCATCTACCCAACTCGAGTTTCTAGATTTTTAATAGCAGCACTTTAATCTTGGAGAGTTGTTTCGGTCTTTTTCATGAACTTATTATTAGCCTCCATGTATTGATTTGTTTTCTTCATAAATTTCTCAAACATCTCTTCCACTTGCAAACTTTTCCCTTGCTAATGAAACTGATCATGCGCCTATTCTGATTAGCCCACAAGAAATTTGGGTGTTTCCTCCAACCTGAGTTGTAAGTAGCTGAATATGGATTATTCTGTTAATGTTATCCCTATTGTGCAAAATCCACTTGCTCCACACCTTGTGCCAGAATAGGATAATTTGATGTGTTATGGTTAGCTTCACGCTCCCCACAACTTGGCTGTTTGGCTTGTGCAACATTAGCTGTTTGTGAATTAGCTGTTTGTGATATGCTCTCCACTTGATGGAATAATGAGTCTATCTTCACAGATATAGCTGAATGCGCATCCACCTCGTAAACACCTGACACTTTCCTTTGAACCACCCATTCAGAAACCCACATTGTTGTAGTAGTTGCCACCATTTCGAATAGTTTCAAGGCGTCATCAATAATTCTTGTTGATAATGAACCATTTGACGAAGAATCCACTATATTTTTAAATGATGGAAGCAATCCTGCATAAGAATATTGGACATGTAGTCCTTTGCTAATACCATGGTGAGTACACTTCCTAAGCATGTTTTTGAACTGATTCCAAGCTTCATCAAAGGATTTTGATTCACCTTGATGGAATATTGAGATGTCATGCTTCAATATTGTAATTTTGGTTGGTGGAAAGAACTTTGTGCAGAATTTTTGAGCTAAGTTGTTCCAAGTGTTGATGCTGGCAATAAGTTGAGAGTCCAATCACTCCAGTGCTTTATCGCGCAGTGTGTGGGGGAATAGCCGTAGTCTAATAACATCATCTGAGATACCCTGATATCTTAAGTGTTGACACATCTCCAAAAATCGAGAGACGTGTGTATGTGGATTTTTTTCAGCTCTGCCATAAAATTGATCCATTCTGAAGTAGACGCATGACATTGGTCTTCAACTGGAAATTAGGTTGCCCAAACCAGGGTAGACGATGTTGGATTGACTCTGAATGATTTGCGGTGTCATGAAGTCTCCAACCAATATGTTTCCCTCATCAACAATGTCCTCTTTATTAACTTGCACCACTTGTTCGTTTTGCACGTCAGCCATTTGTTGCCTACTATTGCTTCTCTTTGCCTACAGTGTAATGTGTGTTCGATCTCTGTATCAGCTAGAAGCAAGTCACTGTCAAGCAGCTTTCGCATACAAGACCTGAAAAGGAATGAATAGTAGCACTTAGGTAAATTTATAAAAATAAAAATTTATAACTAAAACAAAAAATAATTAAAAATAAAACTAATGTTCGAATTAGTGTCAAGATAAATCAAATTAAACTAAATTCAATCATCGGCAGTTGCGCCAAAAATTTATTCACGAAAATATTTGTTCGTTTTAAAATCACCGCAAGTATACGGTTCGTTAACATGTAGTAAAATGAATTTTGAATCCAGGTATCGTTCCCACATAGATTGATTTAGTTTTAATTCTAAGTACCGTGACCTTAACCGAAACAATAAGAATCTATGATTTTGTCAATGAATTAAATAATCTACGTATAAAAACAAGAGCTAATTCAATTAAAATTAATGCAAGATTAAAATTGAATGCAAGTGTTGTGAAAATATGATGATGAGAACGTCCTAGGATTCCGAATCCCCTTATATTAATCATCTTTAACACTAACTTTTTAATTTGACAACACAATTTAATTATGAAGATCAATATTCCTAAATTTTTTAACAATCAATTTCGAGTAGAATAAATAGATGCGAACCTATAAAAATGTATTAATGGATTTTTGAATACTTAAAGATCACATAAAGTATAGCGGTATATTTCTATCCCCTATCGGATCTACAACAATTGACACTGTGTAACTTATTTTCCATCTCTCGAGGGTAAAACAAGCCACAATATTCATACAATTATTGATCAAGTAATTGTAGGAAAAATCAAATCCATGTTTCAATAATTAAAAACGTGTTTTGAATGTCAAGAATAAAATCACGAATTAAAGATTCATAAAACAAGTTTAATCGTAAATCCTAGCACAAAATAGATCTAACCTAGCATGGTGGGAAGAAGAAAATAAAAAAAATTTAAAGAAGAACGACATCACCAATAGAGTTCTTGAATTAAATCTTCGCGTTGTGGTGTTGTTATCATTGTTCTTGCCTCCTTTTCTCTCTGAAAATCTTGATAAAATTCCTCACCCTCGTTTTGGACGGCTCTAGGGTTTAAATATCATCCCAAGATTTGTTTCTAAAGGTATTTGAATTGAAAAAAGAAACCAGAAATTTCTCGGAAGACAACCATGTGGCCGCATGGTTATGAGCCATGTGATCTCGTGGTTCATAGATATGAGCCACTTGAGGTCCCTGCACACTGTCATGCGACCGCATGATTATACTTTTTTCTCACCGTACAACCTTCAGTATTTTGATCATATCTTTCTCTCCCGATGTCCAATTGAGATGATTCAAAATACGTTGAAAATCTTACTCAAAGGGTTACAAATCGTCTAGGAATGTAATTGTCCAAATTCGAAAGTCTTCTATGCCAAAAAATGGGTCTCAAACCAAGACTAAAAATTCGAAACATAATTTTTTCGGCTGGAAGTTGATATATGATAGTATTTCCACTATAGTATTTTGATTGTGCTTCATTTTAATCATTTTTCTCTTGTTTTTTTTTTTTCGAATTTTCATCACGTTCATCGTTTTTAGCCTACAAAACACAAATTACACAGAATTAAATCATATTCACATATTTATTGATAATTATCCATGTTTGTGAACTAAAATAAATGTGTAAAACGCACTTATCAATGCTCGTTTGATTTGTGTTTTATTTTTTAGCTCAAATTTGTTTTCAATTTTTTGTTTAAATAGTCTATTTTAATATTGCAGAATATGCATTTGAATTGTGATTCTGAGAAATTGCCAAAAATTAGAAAATAAATTTGGTTTGAAATTTTTAGAAATTATTTTAGGACATTTTTTTTAATATCTTGCTGTAAAAGTGTACCAATTTCTTTGCGCCTCTTCGCATTTTTATGAAGTGTACCAAATTCATGTGCAATTTAGCAATCTCCTGTTCCATTTCATCAGCATTGACCACAAAAGGAATTCCAATAAGAGAGAAAACAAATAGAGCCCATAAAAAATCCATTTTCTGAAAAACATATATTTTCATAACCAGCCAGATAAATAAAATTAAGAAAAAAAATGTAAACCAAAAAACAGAACCTCAATTCTTCAGAGAGAGAGGAGAAAAAAAAAAAACTATATGCATAAACCCATTATTAGTCAATCAATACCAAATAACACATGTAGATTATAGAAGTAGTATACAGTAATAGCATCGGGAAGAAGATGGAGGTGTTGATTGTGAGGAATGAGAACTCCTCAATTTTGGGACAAAAATTGTCTTGTGAGTTTACGTTGGAGAGAAAGAAGCGATGGTCGGAGAGGATTATTCGGTCAATGGTCGGAGAGAGGGGTAAGATGACAGATGTCCGCTCAAAATGGACAGTACTTAAGAGAACGGTCGGACACGAGACTTAAATCGTTACAAAAAACGAGTTGAATATTTGTTAGGTTTTGCTTTTATGTTGAAGAGTTTTAAAATTGGAGTACAGTTGGGAGTTAAATAATTTCCCGTATTTTACGTAAAAAATGTATTTTGAATTTTATGTTATTAATTTAATTTTCTTTTAAAAAATACGTTTTAAAAACTACAAAATCAAACAAGTTTTGTATATTTTACAAAACTGCCCCCTACTATTGCCAAACCCCATTTTGCAACATATCTTCGGATTTTTCTTTCTTTCTTTCTTTTTATTCGTCGAAATTGAAAATAAAATACTTATTTTTGTAAAAAGGTATGAATTAATTTCGAAATAAGTGATATTTTTACTTGAAAGTAAAAAATACTAAGTTATTCAAATATATTTATACTCTCAGGAAAAAATATTTTTAGCTTATGAGTAACTTAAAAGTAAAACTAGCAAATTAAGCAAAGTTCATGTTTAAGATAATCTCAAGCTCATCTTGTTTAAACTCTTCGATCGAATCTAACTTTATACGACCTGTGACAAGTCTATTAACTGTGAAGCTTACAATTAATTTAATTTAATAAATTAAAAATTCTTTTAAGATGCTGAATGTTTGTCTATATATTTCACATGACGAATAAGTATTCACTAAATAAAGTTAGTCTAATCTTATATCGGAAGCTATTGTTTGACTTTTTGTTCATTAAAACCTGTGAAATTTATATTAAACTCTGCTTAACCACTTCATCAATTTGAGTAAACAAATTTTATAGGATCATTTTTATAGTTTGTACCATCCTAGACCACAAACATGGTAGCTAGGGCTGCGGCAAGAACGAGCTTGCAACGTGAAAGTCAACAAATATACATTTCTTATTTCATATAAATTTATAATCAATAATATATGGGAAAAAAATAATTACAAATATATTAACATTTAATCGTGTTTCATATTGTTCGTTAAAGGTTCGTGTTGTGAGTTTACAAATAATTTGAGCATCCTATTCTCACAAGCTGAGTTTATGATGTGGATGGTAAAAAAATTCAGCGTTCGACCGGGAAAAAGTCCGAGCAGAGCCCCATTTTGGGGAGTGGCTCGAGCCTATGGCCCAGGCGAGCCTGCCTATAAAAAGAATTAAAATTAATTTTTTTAAAAGAACTGCTGCCTGCAAATGTTGTCTTTAAAATAATTTTTTAAAAAAAAAAAAACCGAGCCTCATTTTTTTGGCTGGGCTTTGCTCGGCTCGAGCCCAAA
>CAIGRL010213256.1:0-11156 GCA_903798325.1 Fraxinus xanthoxyloides
CTATTTGGTGACAATAAGTTAGCAGTCTTGTATTCAAATAACAATAGGAGTTCAACAAATTCTAAATTTATAGACATCAAATTTCTAATTATTAAATAAAGAGTTTAGAGTGGTCAGGTTACTATAGTACATATTGGGACAAACTCCATAATAGTAGATTCATTCACTAAAGGTCAGTCATTCAAGGTCTTTCATGAGTACACCGCTCACATGGATTTCGTAAATTTTGATGATATACTAGTTTAGTGGGAGTTTGTAATTTGGATGTTGTCTTTTTAACACATGTTTTTTGTTGTGCACACTCAAGCTTATTTCGCTTTATTTCAATAATAAAATATCTAGTTCAATTTTTCACTTTGATTAATTTTTTTAATATCATAAGGTATTAAAGAATAAAGTCGAACCAATTGAAAATAGGCATTTTTGGATGACATTGCATGTAATTTCCATACTACACATCCACACTTGATCTATATCATTTGATTGTGTTGATATACGTGAACATTGAGAGTTTAGTTATGATACTTATAACGAAAATTGCTTTGATCATATATTAACATAATTGATTGACGAGATTGTTTGGAGATATTTTTGGTTATGATAGCAAATATTTTGAGCTCATAAGATTATACACATTTATAAGGTAACATATGTGGCACAAGTGAGAGATTGTTGAAAAATTATTTAGTTTGTTATGTGGACTAACATATGTAAAGAGTTGTGAAAAAAGACTTTTTTAAAGCTAAGCCAAAATTGAAGTTATCTAATAAAAAATTAAGTAATTGGACTTTTGACATCTAAATAAAGCGTGGGACGGATTACATGTGTAAAGATCAAAATCATTAAGGTTTGTATTTGACGATGTGTCAACTACGTATGGAAATCAAGAAAAAAGTTTGGAGCAATTAAATTGAAGAACAAGAAATCAAGATTTTGATAATTCATAATATTTTATAAAGTTTGAGTTTATAAATTTCAACATATAACCTTTTATGTATATATGTATATATATATATATAAATATATATGAAGCAATAAGATGGCCCATATACTGCATGGTCATCCAATGCTTCTGACTCAAAGAACCATCAATATGAGAAAGTGAACGAATCAACTCATGGACCATATCAACAATGAGTCTCGAGTAATCATCGTAATTGGATTCAACCTTTTGTATTAAAAATGAGAGTTCAGGGATGAAAGTTGCTAGCACTTGCAATTTTTCACTAATAAATGTCATACATTGTGCTAACAAACTTTTGTAACACTTCTGTGAGATTCTATTCATATTGCAAATAAAATGTTGTTATCGATTGCGCATTTTTTCAACCAAAACTGGAAATGTATATGAAAGAAGTTATTAAACATGCTCTGAGAAAAGCTATACAACAGTCAACAAATCCGTACCATTAATATACATACATCGATAAATACACGCACATTACATGTAATATGTATGTATAAATATCCTAAAATCGATTCTAATATCCTCCATTAAATGCAGTGTGTCAAATAGAGCCATTGACATGAATTCAAAAATAAAATATTAAGTCTTCTTCATATATTAATGACTGTATGCAGTATGTATTTGCTCTAATGCGGTATGTATGCAGTATGTATTTGCTCTAATGGTGTATGCAGTATGTATTTGCAGTATATATTTAGTTGAAGAAAATGTTTTATGAATATTAGGGTTTTAGTTAAATTTTAAGCCTAAAAGAATATAAATGATTGAAAAGCATTTAATGAAGACAAATTATATTAGTGGATGAACTCAGAGCTATAGATTTTATTTGATTTTATTATCGTCCACTTAAATAAATTTACATAAGGTTAAAAATTTAATATAGATTTTTTTTAGGGTGGTTATATATATATATATAACACTTCACCACGTTTCTAAAGCAATATCTCCAAGATATGAAAAATATTCTAGAAATACTCTTCGTTCGGACGCTATTGATTTGCAACATAAAAAAGGATTTGGATAATAAATAATTTAAATAAAGATAGTTGTATTTTATGTTTTACCTCTAGCCTGTGGGGGTATTATTAAAGACAAAAGTTACCCTTCAGGAGTAGTCGAGTTAGTGGAACATGTGAACGCTGAGACCGAAGGTCACGAGTTCGAATCCCTATCAACACTTCCTCGATCGAACTCGTCGCATTGGCTTGCCTAGTGCGATTTATATCTCCTGTGTGATTTGCTGGCTATTGCACATGGAACGAGGTTTATCCAGTACATATTCAAGGGAAGCGAATGTAGGTTCCTACGTAAAAAAAAAGAAAAAAAAAATGGTTAAATAGCTTCTATGTTTCACAACCTAAATAAAATCTGGATAATACATAAAGAAATTGTTGCATTTAAATTAATAGAATTTCTTCGTAATGCTTCTAATATTTTTAATTCTTGAATGAGAATTATTAAAGAATTTGTTTCAGAGAGTAAAATTCGTAGTTTTACATTGCAAAGACCAACGAAGCATTATTGATAAATTAACTCGACACCTTTACCCCAACTTTGGTGGTATTCTATTTCATTTTTGTTGTATTTGTCATATGAAACGACAATTAAGTGCGCTCTAACTCTAATTTCTTTCATTTTTTTTAATGATATCCCTCAATAGAAAACAAGTTTTTGATGAATATTATAAAGAAAATGGCCTAGACGCTAAAACATTTGTCACGGTTATAAGTCATAGATTAAACTCAAATTATCTTTAGCTACTTTCTTGTCAAGGCTACAAACATCTTATTACTACTTATCACGCCACCTAGCACATATACATCCCAGATTGGAAAATTGCATTCCATGTGAAAATATCAGAAAGTATAAAACATCACCTATTTTTTCTATATCATAGCTGCAGTGGAACTTAAATTTAGAAAAAATATTGAGAGGATTTGCCTATCTTGTTTCTGTTAGCTCGTGTAATGCACCCTATATTTAATTTAGAGGGTACAAAAGTTGTTTTAAACTAAATTTCAAATAACTTAAATTTTGAAGCTCCAATTACATATGGTAATATAGAGAGAAGTTTAATTGAAATATATTAGATATATGCCCAAAGATTCGGTAGGAATTTTCGATGGCCGCCATACTATGCCTAGCGCTACTGTGTCGTCATAAGAAGTCGAAGTTGAAGATGATGAGCTCGAAATATTAACAATGGTTAGTTCGAGTATATTCAGGTACTTCTTCTTCCCTCGCCCAATGTACGTTAAATATTGGTACAAATAGAACATCGGTAGAATTCAATAGGTATGTTGCTCATGATATGATTTGTATTTTAGAGTCCATAGATGTAAAGATTTAGAATTACTTAAGTTTTGAAGAACAAACGAAAGTCAATATCCAATTGTTTTCCGTATAACAAATGATCTACTAATACTTAAGAACTAAGGTATCGAAGTCTCATTTTAATGCAAGTGGTAGGATTTTATCTGAGTACATATCAAGACTTTGAAAAAGAGATGCTAGAGAATTTAATGTATTTAAAAGGATTGGAAAAATGTAGAGTTAATATTACTTACATTATAAGTAACAGATTCCAAGCTTTAAGAAAGAGATGAGTGTTTCAAAAGAATTTTCAAAAGAAAAATTGAAGAGTTGCTTGCGGGCCCACTGGACCCATAAGCCCCGAGCCTATGGGCTAAGTCAAGCCTCATATTTGGGCTCAAGCTCGGGCTCGACTCGTCCCTAGGGAGCCGATGTTGTGTTTATATGGGCCAAGCTATTTCTTTTGAAAAGCTCTATTCTTGGACCTAGATCAAATGTCGAACCATGTAAATTTTTATATTATTTGTTTGTTCTATATTTTGCCTAACGCTGACTACACCTTTCTATCGAACTATGTAAAAAATTAAAGAATTTGATAATACTTTTGTTGACGTCGAAAATTGTATGAACAAAACTCAAACCAACTTAAAAGATAAATAAGAACTTTATTGGTAGTAATTTTGCAAATTACAAGAGTCAATTTCAAATATTCCATTTTCTTTCTTATAGGAGATATTAGAAATATGAAAGTGTTTTTTTTTTCTTTTTTTTTTCTCTCCCTCGCTTAATGCTCCCCTCCTTCCTTTTATAGGGAAAGATTTACATGCATTCTGCATTTCTCTGTCTCATCAATTACACCGAGCTAAGAAAGTACATTGCTAGTACATTTGAATTGGTTAATGAGCTCGACATGTCAGATCATTATGAGTTAACCTTACATGTGGTCTCCGACAATTAATGTGTTACTTAGATAATAAAGCTAAAGCATGTGATTAATAGATTTGGTGGGCACTGATATAAGATCTTTCATATGTCACTTGTCGATTAACTGTTTATATAATGTGTAAGAAATCTTTAATCATTATGTCCCCTTAAACCTCAGTAAATATCGTAATCCGAGTTGATCTTAAATATCGAAGCTCACATTAGCATAAACTTAATGCATATAATAAACTGTACTTAACGACCTCGGAGGTCTAATGCCAACAACTTTAAGTAAACTTGACAATATTGACTCTGTGAAAGATAATTAATTACCTCGAGCACAAGGGGGTCAATTAATTATAAATAAATTCCTCAATAATTTATATCAAATAAGAGATATCAAGGCATACAATCAAATGGTACAACACGAAAGTTTTTTTTCTTGGTTATGCTATTCTTATTCCTCTCTCTGTGTATAGCAACGGAGTTTAACAAATAGTTAATTATTCTATCCCTAAACTTAATCGTTAACCTAAACTAAATCACCAAGATAATCAGAATTTAAGACTAATCTCATTTCCATTGCTCTCTTCACCTTCCTCCTTTAGCATCAATCTTTTTCTCTCTCCATTTTCCACAACACTATCAGCTTTCCAGCTGTTGCTCTCAGACTTCCCATCTTCTTCCATGCTTTCAGATCGATCAAGGGTTCCGCCCGGGACATCGGACCCGGGTGAGCTATGTGTCTGTGCCTGTGATATTGGTGGCTTATACACATGGAGCTGGTGGTGGATGGGTGGCTGTGGCGGCGTTAGTGCAGAATAGAATTCTTGGGGTACTGGTTGTGCTGAACAGTAGGGTGCTGATACATGAGAAGAAGGGTGTGCACCGTAAAGAGCAGCTGGTGCGGCGCCGCCATGGGCGGCAGCTGCTGCATATTCTGGTGGAACCCATATGCCTCCTAGGACAACCACTTGGGGACCTGCTGTGGCTGCTGCTTGTGGGCTGGGACTTGGTCTTCTAGTGTGAAGTCTGTATTTCTGAGTACAAAGAACAGACAATATAAGCTTAGTGCATAGTGTTACCAGTACTTTTTGTACTTGTGATGAGAGTTTGTGAACAGAACAAAAGATTTTATTTCTTTTTGGTACAACGATGGTGTGTGAGTGTGAGTGTGTGTCTGTGTGTGTGAGAGAGAGAGAGAGAGATGTGTGCCTGCAAATGGCTTTTTACTTCATCATTGGTCAAACCATCAACCTTCATGAATTCTCTGATTTGTTTCGGCGTGGCCACTGCAATTATTATTATCCAAAATGATTAGACTCCTATGATGAAGCTGACCAATCATTGTACTACTAAGAAAGATATAACTCCTCTGAGTAAAACACGCAATGATAGTCTTCTTTTTGGTCTCCGAACGAAGTTAAACTATGGTTAGGTCCTGGTGCATAGACGAATAAGTTATTCTCTCTTTCACCTTTAACCGCAGATCAGGTCAATTACCTTGAGAACCGCCTAGCATCTGAAGAGCACTAACGAAACGCCTGTGCAAATCCGGTGACCAGCATCTCCTTGCTTTCCGGTGAGTTTGCGCGGAGGTCGAGTGGTTGTTTCCGGCGGTTTGTGTATCTTTAGGTTGCCCTTTCTCCGCCGATGAATCAGTCCACTTACCAGGATTTTCTCTCCTAGCTTCTGAGTTCTTTTTATTTTCTTCCGTCTCCTTGTGGGATGAAGCAAGAGCCAAATCTGGGAAACTTGGGCTTGGACATGAATTTCTATCTTTCGAAAATGGATGAAAAGCTCCTCCATTTCTCTGCCTGTCATCTAAACCTAGCTTGGGTCTGACTCCAAAACCCATATCGCTTTCTTTTGGAGATGATTGTTGCTTCGTAATTTCATCATTAGCTTGAGTCCATAGTTGTACAGAAGTCATCCAGTTAGTTTTATCTGACATGTTTATAGCCTTTTCAATTCCTTCAGAACTTGCGTTTTTAAGTGGAATAAATTCTTCGAGAACTGGTATTTGCCCTGCACTTGCCCTATGGGATTGAAGCTGTTGCCTTGATACTTCCATAGCTGGTAAAAGAGCTTCTCGTCATTAACTCAAAAGCTACATATGGGTATCTTTTGTTGAATTTTTATTTTTTTTCCTGGGCTTTTTTTTTTTGAAGTTTAAGATTATCATATTTGCTCATCTACAATAAGAGTTGTGCCAATAAAAGGTTATTTCTCACATGACTAAGAAGATAACCCTATTTCAAAAGCCATGAATATCCATTTCAAGAAACTACTGGTAGAATATATAGAGAATATACATGTTCAGATGAAAGAAATTATTTTCAAGCAAGAAAAATATGAATAGTGTCAACATGGGTTGAAACCTTTTAGACGAGATTGTTAACAGAAATAAACGCACCATTGGTGAGGAGTTGGATGCAAAGAGGAAGTTCACGTTTGAAAGCATCAATCTTGAGTCTTTCTTCTTCAAGACAAGCTAGAAATTCTTCAAGTTTTTTGGTATCAGAATCAGCAATCCGTTCTCCAAATGATTTAAGAAGCATGGAATGGCTGTAGGGTTTGCAGTCAAGGCTTAGTTCAGACGATGAAGTCATCATTTTTCCCTGTAAATATGAATTCAACAATCTGTGTGAATACAAATTTTGATCAATAGATAGTTATGATGATGATAAAACAAGAGGAACCCAAAAAAGGTGAGCTATAAAGAGTGGTATTGGCTGATTCTTTCTGTGTTTGAAACCTAAATGGTGGGAGAGAAAGGGAAGGGATGTTGTTTGTGAACATAAGAAGGATTGAGAGGGCCTGGGGGGTGCCTTCTTTTTTAGGGTTGGGTTCGAGGAGAATAAAGTGGAGTTTTGGAGAAAGAAAGAAAGAAAAGAAAAGAAAAAGGGTTAAAGGTATAAAATAAAGAGGAGGGATGGCAACTTCTTGCAAACAAGAGCGAAGGCAAAAAGGCTATAATATATTTATTTGTGAAGAAGTGGGCACCCAAAGAATCAGTTGGTCTCTACACACTACGGATAGAGAAACAGTCTAGTTTCAGAACCTTTCTATGTGTCTCTATGTGCGTGGTTGGGAGTTCTGGCATACAAGTTACCAACATTTTTAAAGTATCCATTTTAAATGTTACGAGCAAATCAATTATGAGTAATTCTAGTCGTGATTTTTATTAAGTAATCCAGCTTATGATTGGCAGTTTATTATTCACCGGACTAAAAAGTCTTTTAAAAAATTAAAATTACGTATATGTCCTTTAGTGAAATTTTCAGTTTATAATTTTTTTGTATAAATTTTTTTACTTATAAGTAATATTTTACTTATGTGTAATTACTTTTTTACATACAATTTAATATTTAACTTAAAAAGTCAAATAAAGTTAAATATTTACTTAAGATTTTATGTTTGTATTTTTAGTTATAAATAAACTTAATAATTATAAGTTAATTTTGTATTTTTAAATAATTTTTACACAAAAGTGATTTTTTTACTTATAAGTAAATTTTCATATTTTATAAGTGATATTTTTCTTATAAGTAATTTTTTTTTAATTTTAATGTAATTATTTTGCTCATAAATAAATTTTTAAGGTAGCATATTAGTATTAAATAAAATGTGTTGGTTTGAAATAATTATTTTATAAAGGATAAAATTAGAAGAGAATTCGAGAAACGGTTAAAACCGTCAATTTAGTGGGTTGAGAGAACAGATCAAAATTATACTACACCATTTTTGGGTGATTTTTATATAATTTAAAATCAATGCCCCCCTAAAAAAAACTAGCAAGCACAAATTCTTCTAATCCCTTCATAAATAGAACCACCCAAAATCGATCAAAATCGGTGCAAAAAAAAATTCCAAGCAAGCCCAATGTGTCCCTGCCTCGGCTAGGGGAGTGAGGGAGTTTGGGATAGTCTTTGTAGGATTCCAAGTATGTACACATTTCTGGAAAATTAGAGCTGAGTCACAACCTTAGCCCATATTCGGTGGGAATTAAGATTAGAATTTTAGTAAATTTTAATAAAAATTGATAAAAATAAGTGGCTGAAAAGTTATGAATCATACGAAATAGGTTTAAAGTTAATTGTTGACTTTAACTTAGATTAAAAAATTTATTTTAATTCCTACTAAATAGGGACTTAGTGTGGTTTATGGCGTGCTTGTGGGTTTTTTGACCATATTTTGAACTTATTTAAATTTGTGAATTTGATTCTTTATGTGATGAAAACTATCGATGTGACTATTAAAAATGCACACGAATTTTATGTGACTTAAGGCAGGAACAACATAATTTTGAGTGATTTGATCGTTTTTCCATTCTATATTAAGTTGCAATTTTAAATACGTGTATACTCAAATTTATATATTCATATAAGTTGGTAAGTTGCATACTATAACCTCACATTTGAAGGATTAGGATCCATAACCACAATAAGTGGAAGATTGAGAGAATTATCACAACTTTTCCACAATTCTTTTTATTCAATAAAATTGAAAATAAATTAATTATTATAGTATTTGTTACTTTAGTATTAAATAAATATTTTATTTAGTTATAAGTAAAATGTAACACATTTGAACTTATTTGGAATCGAAATTTACTTAAATAGTAAGTTAAAACTTAATTTTAAGATTAAGCAAACATGGATATATAGAGATTATTCTCTCTCCCTAGTCTACTTTTTCTTTTCTTTTTTAATCTTTACATTTGTTCCTACTTCCATTCATAAACTCATAAAATTAGAGCTAAACTAAGCTTTTAATAAAGCTCATTTTTGCATTAAATTTGCATTCTCTTGAAAAATTGACACCCAACGAAACCTCAAACACTCGTGGTGAGCATACGGAATTATTTACCTTTAAGTAGTAATAATGATTGAATAATGGCAGAGAATTTAGCATAATTATACTTCTTGTGGTACTTTAACTACTCCTAGAGGGTTCTTAAAATGTGTGAATGATTCTCTACTCTCCTTAATCCTTTATACGGAATATATATGATGGTTTTAAAGAGCATATTCATCAACTTTATTTAAAAGTTTAAACAATCAAGAACTAATACATGTAGCGAGTGTCTTAATTTTACTAGAAAAAGCGCTACTTGTACAAAAAAATTTACAACTTTGTTGACAAAATGCCAAGTGGCGGCCCTCTATTGGGAGCGCCTATTGTGGCAGGCGCCCCTCCAATAAGAGGCCGTCACTTGACTATTTTTGTCAAAAAATTTGTACAAAATTATGTACAAGTAGAATAATTGATTTTACTATCTATAAAGGAAAGAAGGGGTGAAAGTGGGATGATATATCGAAATGGAGTAGGGTATCAAATGCAATTAAGCCACTTTCTTTTAGGTTTCAAAAGTTGCATAATTAAAGTGAATTAAGAGAGGAAAAGCGAATATTTGAGACATTCATTATAAAGAATAAAATATTTGGTTTGTAAGGAAGGAATATCTGTCTGTGTTCCAACTCTAAGATTCTAAATTAAGAGCACAAAACCCCACGAAGATTAAAAGGAGGAAACAAGCCCTACCCTCGAATAATAAAGAGATAGAATCTTCTTCTTCTTCTACCAACTTTAATGAAGTGGATGGTAAGGTAACAAGATTCTCATCACTATGATTTTACTTGGGTAGGTTTCTCCAATCCCACACCCTATGGATTCACAATTAGCTAAAATGTACATAATGGGCAAACCCGTACAATATTAAGCTCTGTTTGGTACAAATTAAAATCTGATTTTAATCTCAAATTAAAGTCAACAATTAATTTTAACTACACGTTTTATAAGACCTACAACTTTCCAACAATTCATTCCATCAACTTTTATCAAAATATACTAAAAATTTGATTTTAATCTACAACAAACAGGGGCCAAATAACAACGGAAGGTATCATTGATGTCGAAATCCATCAACAGTCAAAATGCACAAGAATCTTCAAATTTTGTAATTCTAAGAATTACGGTAAACATTTATAGTTAGCTAAAATGCGCACAATAAGCAAGTATACTATATTAGATAATATTGGACAATATTGTGGATAGGGGCTGAGCGAGATGATCAATACCCCAAGCCTATTTAACTTTTAACAAGTAAAAAAAAAAAAATTATAGATTTTTTATTTTTTTTAATGAGCATCCTTGTACCCAAAAAAAAAAAAAATTATCCCCCAAACTTCGCCACTGATTGTTGACAAACAAAACCCTCAACAGTCAAAATGTACACGAGTCTTCAAATTATGTATTTTCAAGGATTGAGGTATGTCCAGTTCTTTTTTCGGAATTAGAGTTCAGATTTTTGAGAGTGGATATTTGAAGGTGCCCTATGAATTTTTTACATTCATTTAAAACTCAAAAAGGAGAAGAATTAAGGAAAAAAAAAATCGATTTGATTCTTGAATCACCATTACGCTAGTGAAATAGACTGGAGAAATCTAGTTCTCAATTGTACAACTTGGTACCAATTTTAACCATCTAGTTTCACTGAATTTTGTTCATCCAAACAACTAAGACTTTCAAAACTCGATATAAACAAATAGCATTTTCAATGCGAGTAACTATTTGCGTTACTTGGACAAAATCAGAGCCTGAAACTTTTTCAGTCTTGAGATTCAGTACAATCTGTTATATAAATTGTGTTGTTCAAATATTGGTATATGAGAATGAATCAAAATTGGTTTGGAGAAAAAAAAGATTAAAGCAAAGAAAAATCGAAAAAGTTGGCAAATAGGTAAAATAGCTTGCCTATGCGATCGCATAAGCCATTTTGCCATGCGTTGGCATGGCCCTCATCAGGGACTTGGAGTCCCTGATTTGGCTACTCTATGCGACCACATGGAGTTGCTCTATGCGGTCGCATAGAGCAACTTTTGAGCCGTTAAAAGAATTTTCTAAATTTTGTTGTCACCTTTTTATCCAATTTTCTCAACTTTTGTGA
>CAIGRL010213261.1:0-13154 GCA_903798325.1 Fraxinus xanthoxyloides
AAAAAAAAAAACAAAACAAAAACTCAAAACAGTCCAAATCAGTTGGAGCCAGATTCAAAGTGGCAGAAGAGCAAGGGCAAAAAATCCAATAACCCCGCCGAGTCACTATTATTCAGGCAGAAACTGAGCTGCCCCAATTACAAATTAGAATTGAATGTATCAATGCCAAAAGTTCATTCTGGCCTCCAACGGTTATGTTACTTGAGCAATGAAAAACGGCTCAGAGTCCGGGAATGGACTCAAGGTTGTATTTTTCTTGGGCCGAATTTTCAGTGTCAGAATTGTCCTGCACCTTCGGTTGTTTAATGGCATCCAGAGTTTGTAGGTACGTATAAGAAGCATTACGATTTGATGAAACACTCGGACTGCTAATTTTGCTGGCAAGGAAGCGACGAATCAATCCCCTGAGGAATGGTGCCATGGTATCAGGTTCGTGTTCCAAATAGTACATTATTCCACCCATACATGCGCAGAACAAAGCCACCTATAACAGTTCAGAGTCATCCAGGGAATGGAATTAGTTAATCTTCACAGACACTGTTGGAAACAAGAAAATATCCTTAAAGAACGCTACTTCCAGACATGGTTGTTACCTCAGCATTCTTGATATCTGGAAGCAATCGGCGGTTCACTAAAATATACCACAAAGATTCTCCTGCTCGTGGAAGAACATACAAAGCAAGTTCACCGCGTCGAGGTTTCTTTTCGAATAGTNAAGCATTACGATTTGATGAAACACTCGGACTGCTAATTTTGCTGGCAAGGAAGCGACGAATCAATCCCCTGAGGAATGGTGCCATGGTATCAGGTTCGTGTTCCAAATAGTACATTATTCCACCCATACATGCGCAGAACAAAGCCACCTATAACAGTTCAGAGTCATCCAGGGAATGGAATTAGTTAATCTTCACAGACACTGTTGGAAACAAGAAAATATCCTTAAAGAACGCTACTTCCAGACATGGTTGTTACCTCAGCATTCTTGATATCTGGAAGCAATCGGCGGTTCACTAAAATATACCACAAAGATTCTCCTGCTCGTGGAAGAACATACAAAGCAAGTTCACCGCGTCGAGGTTTCTTTTCGAATAGTACAGAAAGGGCAGCTATTCCTCCAGCAACCCAATATACAAGCTTGTGATCCTTCAATGCTACTTTTCTGTGGGAACATATTACTCCCTGTTCGTGACATGGACAAGTAAATCAGAGAACTTGTGTAGAGGCATATGAAATTGTACAAAGGAACAGTTACCTGAAAAATTCCAACAAAAGCAGACAAGAAAGTTGTTGAGCGAGCAGCTCCTATAACAGCACGCCAGCAGGTGCGAACTGGAGCATCCATGAACTGAAGTTTTTACAACAAATTATTGACTAGAATACATCAAAAGACTTCAGCAAAATTATCAGCAGCTCTAAAGCAAAATGATGCAATCCTTCCATGTCCATCTTTCTACTATTATCCTCTTTATATGGAAAGACAATCCACAATGCTGAAAACTTGACGATCGATGTAAATAATTATAAATGGCTATTCCGGTTTTAAATGCAACTAACTTTTTTAGGTTTTGCCATCCTCATAGTAATGATATCTCAGAAAATATGCACAGGAAACAACACAAAAAATCCCTTAGATGAGAATTTCAAAAACTTCCACAACAGTGAGCCAAAATAGACTCCTGAACCTATTATGTCTTACACTCACTTTTCCATATTCATAAATAAGCGGATAGGAGGAAGAATCCATTCTTGCTCTAAATAGGATTGGGATTAATTTGACAAATGGGCAGGTACCTTAAAATTATGTACTTGGATCAATATGGGAGGTAAAATCCATTCTTGATCTGACTAAGTTGATCACTTTGATCACCAGAAAAGTGCAATATTATAAACCGATATCTCATACAGTAACTATTCATTTCTTCCTTTTTCTCTTAGTTTTTATTTACTCATTCTACTACCCCCCTCTGCTGATTATTTTTTATTTCGTACTATTTTCCGGAAAGAGGGGGGATGGGTTGTGGAGCAAAACTAAACGAAAGCATGTACCTTTTGCAAGCGAAGAACAACAAAGGGCACGAACGTCAAAGAGAAGTACAGAGGAAATGTTTTCCTGAAAGTAGCTGATGCAGCATTGGCATTATGTAACAAGCATGAGTTTGTGCCTGGGTGGATCATAGAACAGGGGATAATAGTGGGAAACTCTTCCAACTTTACTGTGCTGCGTCCTTTTGTGGTGGACAGGTAAGCAGATAGCGAGGCGACATCAACTGGAGATCCCCTACAACAATCCCTCACAGCTTTATACACAGGTTTAGCAACTGGCCCAGTTTTCTGAATAAAATCTTGATACGACTTTGGCAAGCTCTCAGGACGCATTATGAAGGCATACATAACCTGTTAAAATGTTATGAAATAGGACAGCAAAGAAAGTTATTAGAGAAGAAAGAAATAAATAGAACTTGAACAAAAAGAGGGCCATAGTAGAACATATTGTTGGTGAGTTATAACTAACACCTCCTCAACAGTTAGAACCGAAATAATATGTAAAGCCACCTCTTATAAGAACTATAACGTATGCTGCGATCTTAATTTATGATCAATCAGTCTGTAAATTACCTGTGCACATGCTAATGCAAAGAGAAGAGTATCTCCATGACTCCAATGACTTCCCCAAAGGTGAAATTTGTTTTTGGACTTAGCAGAATTATATGCACACTGATTTAATAACAAATCAATTAGACGGGAAAATAAAGAATAGAACTCTTCCTTGCTCGTCATGATAAACAAATTTTGAATATCAACAGGAGAAAATTCACCTACCTGAGCAAGCCTAGCCAAAAGATATAAAGCAAGTGTGCGTCTCCGGCTGGAATCATCTAATGCCAAAATAGACAAACCTGCTACTGAACCTGCTAAAATTCTGCTCCATCATCCCCTTAACAAAGTCATATATATGGAATTGGATACATCATGCATCAACAAGCAAAATAACTTATAGATTTCATAAGATTTGTAGCATATTATGATCTTAAAAATAAAGTCAAAAAAGTAGTACTTCATAACTTACGCATTTATTGGCGTTTCTTTCTTTCTCCACTTCCTCAACAAACATCTAAGAGCATGATAGGAACCAGTGAATCCCCCAAAGAGCAAACCAATTCGACATGCTTCCTCTCTTACTATTAGGTCTTTCTCGGATACCAGTTGCTGCAATCAAATCCATAGTTCAGCACAAGATAACAGAGATTTACTGTATTTGCATATCTGAGTGCAGAATGCATTCACAGAAATACAGAGAAAAAGGTTTCCCTCAGGCATGTAACAGCAGAAAAGGTTCGATCGGTACCCATGCATTTTAACCATGTGAGGCAAGGCATGCATCAAAACAAACCAATAATAATTCAAAATAATATAGAAGTTTGTTAAAATGCTCATAATAAACCATATACCATCTATTTTTTTTTTAAAGGTATAAACCATATACCATCTTAAAAATCTATAATAAAATAAATTAATAAAGTTAAAAGTATAACTTGCAAACAAACATATAATATATCAATAAAGTAGTAAACAATAAGTTCTCAAATTAGAAATCCAAAAAAATAAAAAATAAAAAATAAAATCATCTACAACTAAAAGTAAAAAAGATAAAATCTAGAAATCTCCTATATCATCACTACCAATACGGAGGCTTCCGTCCCAAGGAAGAACAGGGAAGTTATTCCCTGTCACCACACAGAGCCTGGAAGCCTACTAACTAAGGAAGCTCCATATTCTATTTAAGTTGGCAGCAATCCAAGCGGTGAGTGGAACTTAGGATCTTTAAGGAAATATCAACATTGTATTTCCATCATTATCAGTTTCACCTCATCTGTTATCATCATTCTCCATTTGCCATGTTGCCTTCTTCTTCTCCTTTCCCACATAAGGAAGAAGAAAGAAAAGAATAGTATTGCACATGTTCTAAGTTATAATAAAATACTCCAAAAGGCTGAGGTAGGCAATAAAACGTCCAGAAAATGCTAGGGAAATAAATACTTAAGTCACCCTAAAATTTAGTCTCGAGGCTAGATAACTCGAGGCACAGCTCTCAATAAATGGTGACATAAGCCTTACAAATGATGTGGGACTTCGGGTGTAAGCTTCATACATCCTTTAAAACAATGATTATAGGATATCCATAGAGTACAGAATCATTTGAGAATTGAAAATGGAAAATATCCTTTATTTTACATTAGAGAAACTTATCGTAGCAATGGAATAGGTTACTAATAAAAAAAATAGTATCAATAATGTATGTAACTAAAAGAAAAAAATTCATTCACAATTTAATATCATAATGATCAACGAGAAACCATTTAAAGTTTATATTTACAAAAAAATTTAAAAGAAATTATATAGAGCGTGTTCGGAAGATATTAAAATTAAAAAACTAGTCGTTATTGTCAACTTTTATTAGACGAGTGGGACCCAATGACGGCTATTTTTTCAATTTTAATTGGATTTTGAGTTATACTGAATAGTTCACATTATTCAAAGCGCTAAATAATTTTTTTCATTTTTCCGAAAATTCTTTAATAAGTGACCTACGAGTTAAACAGGTAATCAAGGAATACGGTGCCTTAGCCATGGCAATCTCCGATTTGGGTATGATAACTACATACCCAATTCCCTCTAGGTTATTTATAGTTTGCTACTATATCCTCCCAGCACACTCAAACATATTCATCAAAAAGCTTCCACACTCTTTCGTTATCATCACACACTTGACACCTAAAATTTTCTTTAAAAAAATAATTAAAAAAAAAAATTCTTCCAAATAATTTACCTTAATATTTCCCACTAAACTTCACATCCAAACAAATTACTTCAACAGTTTAGGAAACTATTACAATATCCATATTCTGTTTTCTTACATTTAATTAACAACAAATAAGTGCATTTCCCATATCATCTAATCAATGTAAACAGCTGCATTTCATAACTAAAATTCCAATTGATATTGTAGTTGGTCCATAGTTGTTCACTAACTACATCGACCTAACTCAAAAATCAAATATATTATGCAAAACAAGATGAATTGAGTCAATCCTATACTCCAGCTAGCTCAATCAATCATCAACTATCATAGTAAAGCACTATGAATTCTACATTAAAGATTACTACACACAATTGAACTTTGAGATCGAGATCAAGTACCGAATATTATAATTGAAATTCAAAAGTATAACTTCCAGCATATATAGCAAGGGTTTCCACCTTTAAATCGAGGAGAGAAGAATAAGACTTGAGGCGGGCGAGCTTGAAGGCGCGGAGGAGGATTCCAATTCCCACGCGAATGCCATAAGAAAGGAGGAAACTCTGGCATAGGTTTCCAACGGCGTTCGCAACGCATGACTCATCGGCGTGATCGCACGGATGTTGGAGCTCACCCTTGGCGCGCCTCTGCCGCATCTGCAGATCCTCTATGGCCTCTCGCAGCCGCTCCTCCGCCTCTCGCAGCCGCGGCTCAGGCGCATCGGCCGGTTGTTGTTGCGGCGGCGGCGGCGCCGAAGAATTACGCATTTTTGTGTAAAATAGAGAGGTTTCAGCATCCAAGTCTCAAATTCCGAAGAGAGATTTCGTATTTTTACCCCTATTTGGTACTGTGAAACGGAATCGTAATGCAATAAAAAAGAGTTATCTGATTTTGCTAGGGAAATTTCACCCTCGGTCCCTGAACTTGCAGAAAAAGTTCAATTGGATCATTAAACTTTAATTTAAATTCAAGTTTATCACGTTTTCACATTTCTTGAGCTACCATCCTCCATAATGAAGATGTTGGCAGTCATACTTTAACTCTGCATAATTACTACGTTATTTTTACATTAAAAGATTATTATTTTAATACTTTTACTAGTGGTAAATTGATGTAGGAATACTCAATATGTAACCACTTTACCCCAAAAATGGTACGCCATGAAAGAGGTCCGTCCATCGTACATAAGCGTTTGAAGTTAGTTTGCAAACTCTCGTGTGTGCCACGAATTTTTGACATTTTTCCTTCAAATAATTTTTATACATCTTTTAAACGTTTTAATTTTTTCATTTTCACTCCGAGTTGAATTAAGCTGTTTTGCCATAATTTGGTGTCCACCCTTTGACAGAAGCAGCATTGGCAGGCTTTCATTGGTGCAAAAATTGTTGTGTTTTTCAAATAGGAGAATGACAGAATGCCATGTGGCACTATGTCAAAGAATGTGTCGAAGTTGTTTGACAAAGTAGCAAAATTGCTCCGAGTTTATTCCCTCAAGATATACATCTAATTGGAGTTCGGAATTTAGATCAAAAAAAATGCTCGAGACTTCAATGCAATTGCTTTGTAGGTTGGAAATATCATGCACGAGTGGGCATCGATTCAACTGAAACTAACATACAAGAGCGGTCAGCATCCATCCGGGAGACAAAGAACTTCACCGCCTTTCTGCTTTCTCCGCGTGCAGCAAGTGATCCGTGGATCTCGATAAACAATTTTTCGAAAAATCTAAATGTAAAACATTGGAGGAAATAAAAAACAATCGAGCAATGATATGATGGAACTCAAGTGAAATGATAGGTAATGTAGAAGTTTTCTGTCCAAACTTGACAAATATACTGTGACATGATTGCAAAAATAGGCCTTTCTCCATTACATGTTCGGACGTAGAGTGTAATATATCAGACCAGGTGACAACTTTTGATTTCCGCCCATACCACGAAAGTTACTGAAGCACATCGGCATGGTTCCTCACAGATTATTACAATCCACTTCCAAAATCTGAAGTCCAGTAAGACGACATAATTCCAGTGAAATAGTTCCCCGAAACTTGTTCCCACGAAGGTTGAGAATAACGAGTTTCGAAAGTTTCTTGCCTGTCGATCCCGGTATATTTCCACTAAACAGGTTATCCCCTAGATCACACACCTTCAAATCGACACACTACTGCAGCGAGACGGGTATTTTTCCAGACAAATAGGCTAGGTCTGCTTCAGATACGACTCCCTCCAGTGAATTGAATGAAATTGCAAGAACTTGTAAATTCATTAGCTTTCCAATATTTGCAGGCAAGTGTTCCATTTAGTTGATTGTGTGAAAGATCTATATACTTTTTCAGTTATTCAATTTGATAGGGAACTGGAACTTCACCTTCAGGTATATTACTAGCAAAGCTCAAATATTGAAGATGGCTAAACCCGTTAAACCAGTCGGTATGGCAGAATCGAAAGAACTGTCAGATAAGTTGAGATATCTAAGATTAGTCAACTTCTGCAAACCATCAGGAATCTGCTTGTAAAAACCACGAGAATTTGAATTCAAGTAAAATAAATAATGAAATCTAAACATCCAATCAGGAACGACCGAGTTAAAACTGTTGTGGGAAAGATCAAGTGCTTCAAGCGACGTAAAAATAACAATACCTAAAGAAGGGATATGCTTTAGATCACATCTGCATATGTGCAATTCGACCAACAAGGGAATCTTGTTTAACTCGAGCAACCAATTAGTTGCATTGTCAAGATCAATACCAGCCAAATCCAGGAACTTTAAGGAAGATAAATGAGAGCCATAGAATCAATTTTAAGCTTAGTGTTGTTAAAAAGTCCATTAGAATCTCCAAGATTAAGGTAGTGCAAATGTGACAGATTGTCAAGTTGTCGAGGAATTACTCCTGAAATCCAGCCTGGGAAAGATCTAGATACTGCAAATTTTCAAAGAAACAGTGGAACTTGGAATTCGAATCCCTTCAAAATATTGGTACAGCTCAGATATAATCGAGACAGATAATTCAAATCAAGCAAAGAAGGATTCAGCTTCCCTCCCAAACTCATATATCGAGTGCGCTTCAATTCCACCAAAAAATATCTCAATTAAGTACGAAAACGAGAATTTGAGACTGATATATAGGGGCTGCTATAAATTTCATTTTCAACCATTATGCAAGCATCCCTCAAAGGATTCCCATCCGAATACGGTAGCCTTGTATTCAAACAATGAACTAGCACAAGAATAGTCGTATTCTGTGATTCAATCATCCAAACATAAGGGGATGTATGACAATAATTGCAAAACAAATCCAGAATATCTAAACCATTGTCAAATGAGCAGAACATAATTTATCACTGCTATAACTAAGAGAGGGCGATTTTATGTCCAAGGAATGATAGATAAGCTTAATGGAAGAGAGAGATAAAGTTTTCTTTGAGACTTTAGCTTGTATATTCAAATCTTCTTGTGCTTATAGAACACGACAACCAGTTAAGTAGAACAACCAGATTTGATCATGCAAAATACCATATTCCAAATTCGAAGTAAAGGAAAAACCACAAAAGTTGATCGGATAGAAGAACTGCTGGATTTACTTTCTTTACCGAAAGTTTGAAGACATAGTCACCTTAAAGAAGGTGGCACTATCACATGAGTAAAACCTTAATTGAAACAATAACATTGAATACAAACAATTTGTTGCTCTGTTTCCTCTTTCAAAATGACGACGTCAAATTGGGTATACTGCATCAACCAGTTTGAAATGATTCTAAGAATAGAAGAAAGTTTTTATTGAACTGTGAGACATTTTGGAGAATAAGCATTTGTTGAGCACCAAAGACGAGAATCCTAGGCTTCCCAACCCCTCAATAATGTGGCGCGAGCAACACGATTCACACCCAGAGTGAAGGCTCCCATGCGAAGGTTGCAATCGTGAGACTGACACATATTCTTGAGGTTATGGAAGGCTCTTGTCATGTATTTCTTAAGTTCCCGATTCACCTTCTCTTCATCCCACATAAAACCTTGAATGTTCTGTATACAAAATTCATAACTACATCTCAATGAGTTTCAAGAATGATGTCTTTAAAAAAATTATTCATCAAATAATTGAATCAGCAATCACGCTGTCATGTCATGCTTGTCTATTCCCACATTGATTAGAATTCATAGGAGGAATTACAGAAAAATATAAACACTTGAAGTCATCTGTTTGCAAAATATCTTAATGTTACAATACTTGTGAAAATAAACTAATTTAATTTATCACCTGTTCCGTGTCAAAAAGGATACTATGAAAAATTAAATCCAATATTTTAGATGATTGATATCTGGATGTTTTAAAATTATTAAAATATTTGTTAATTTAATTGCTCACTGTTTTTAGTAAAATTGAGAGGATAAATTATCAATTTCTCTTTACAAGAAGATCAAGTGAGAAGAAATTACCTGAACCCACTCGAAATAGCTTACTGTCACTCCTCCTGCATTTGCATATATGTCAGGGAGTATTATAACTCCTTTCTTGGACAAAATCTGCAACAACACAACATTTTGTCATTTAAAATAAGTATGTATATACCAGAAGAGAGAACTTAAACCATACTTGGGAGCAGCTTTGTACCTCATCAGCTTCGGGGTCGGTCGGATGATTTGCTGCTTCTATGATGTACTTGGCCCTGACGTTTCCAGCATTGTCTCTTTCAATCAAGAAAAGAAATGGGTAAAAGTTAGTTGGGACTAAAAAGGTTCAAGAATTTAAAACGAAACATGTGAAAGAATGAGAATCCAAACGTCCAACAAAAAATAAGCAAACAAATATGTAGTCGTTGGACAGATTTCACTCAAGAAAACACCTTGTTGCATTCCATTGAAGATTTTGTGCAATAATTAGGAATAACACCAACCACATATTCTGTTAACCTGTTCAAAACTCCACCTAGAGCGCATGGTATGAGAACGTCACATTCATGAACGAGCACTTCATCAGAATCCATTGCATCACCACCATAGAAATCAGTTAACCTTCCAGTTTTCTCCTTGTGCTGAAGCAAAGCTGGTATGTCAAGTCCATTAGGATTCTTCACTGCTCCGGTTATGTCACTCACAGCTACAACCTTACCACCTTTCTCGTGTATGAGCACTGCAGCCCACGATCCAACATTTCCAAACCCCTGAATGATAATGCTTAGTTAACGTCGAATATTGCAAGGATATTTTGCACCTACATGGTTGAGAATGGATAAAATGGAGTTCAAATTTACTTGAAAGAAATTATACCTGAATGGAAAATGTTAAATCTTTTATTGACTTGCCATGCTCGGCAAGTAATGCTTCTGTGGCATATACGACACCACGGCCAGTTGCGGCCTCCCTGCCTAGTGAACCGCCAAGATCCTGACATGCAAAGGTAAACATTGAACTTCCACAGCTAAGATGGAA
Source organism: Fraxinus xanthoxyloides (assembly GCA_903798325.1). NCBI lineage: Eukaryota > Viridiplantae > Streptophyta > Magnoliopsida > Lamiales > Oleaceae > Fraxinus > Fraxinus xanthoxyloides. The sequence continues at coordinate 10,226 of CAIGRL010213261.1, forward strand.
TCTCATCTTAATTTACAAGATATATCAAAAATATAATATTTAGTGCCATCGAAATATTTACAATTGGTTTTCCTGTCACAATAGCAGGCGAGTGACCATGAAACTTTGAGTACTCGTCCAAAATCCATGCCATAGTCTGCACATTACAAACAAGTTAAATCACTTCCATTCTATGAAATATGTTTATGACCCCAACAGATGAAAATTATTGAATAAAAGAAAAAGGGATAATAGAAATTATTAACCTGAGCATTGGTTCCCATGTCGGGTGCCGGTACATCAGTATGAATTCCTATAAGATCGTGAATCTTCTGTGTAAAGACACGGGTAAGGCGTTCCAACTCACTCTTGCTTAAATCTTTTGGATTACATCCTATGCCACCCTTAGCCCCACCATATGGAATGTCGGCTACAGCAGTCTTCCAAGTCATCAGTTGGGCAAGAGCATTTACCTCATCAGGGTCAACCTTTCAGTTTTTAAGAGCACGTCAGCACAAAATATGAATAAAAACAATTTCAAATGTTAGCTCCGGATGTAAATAATGAGACAAAAAGATTCTGCAATTACAAAATGTGAAAAGTTAGTAGAAATGCCAAATAATATACGCAAAAAATCTTATCATGATAAATCTGGGAGATAATAGAAGGTTCTTGCATCTAAACATCAATTATGTCTTTCATTCGTTATCCATTTAAGTCGTATCACTGCAACTCATTGAGCTTTTTAGTGGGGTATACTTAATGTAAATGATTTCCATTTCCAGTACTTAAGAAGGATCGATTATGCCTATAGTAATAACAAGATTTCATTTTCCTTTTTCAGAAAACCAGTCTGTGATCTGCCTAAAAAAGTCTTCAAAAAAGCCATTACAATCAACTAAAGAAAAGAATGAAAAATAGTTGTCTTATATTCATTCCCTATCCAATTACTGCTGAATTCAATCAAGAATTTCAAGAACCTTGAACACAAAACTCCAGAATCCACAAACAAAATCAAGCAAATATAAAAAGAAAAAAAAATACAAGTATTTAAAATAACAAAAAATCACAACCTCTGGATGGTATCTGATTCCTCCCTTCATGGGACCACGAGCATTGTCATGTTGCACTCTAAATCCAACATAAGACACCAGTGTTCCATCATCTTTAGGAATTGTGCACTCCACCTGAACATCATCAAATACCCATAAACTACATCAAGAAAATTTCAAAGAAACTGTACAAAATACCCATGGATAGATCTTTTACCAGCCCAGTGAGCCCACATCAAGAAAACGAACAAAACGTGCATAAAAACAAAAACGGACATTTACATAAATTGACCAAATTTTACATGTAATTTTTCCGTTTTACCTTAATCTCTCTAAATGGGATCAAAAGGCTCTTCTCAATCTTGGAGTCGAGCCCAAGAATGCGAGCCGCTTGACGGAAGTTGCGATTGGTGGCAGAAAGGGCATTCATCGCAAAGCTCTGTTTATTAAATCAATTGCACGGTTCAATTAAAAAAGGAAAGAAATATCTGTGCACAAAGTCAATTTCGATTAGCAGTAGATCAGAAGAACTTGAATCAAACTGCACAAGGCATGCCAGTTTGCTATCCATTTATATTTGTTTGGTTGGGGGTTGGGGTGGTATGTGGCGACTGGTATTGGGGTAAGGTTGATGAATCACAGTTGACAAAGCAGGAAAAGATTGGCGCGTACGTGTAGAAAAGGTAAAATTTCTTGCTGGGAAAATTAATTAAGGAAGGATTATTGTTAGTGTACGTACATTTTTTTGATCAAAAGAAAATACATATGAAATTTTCAAAGTTCTTTCACAATTGACTATTAGCGCTCGTTTGACCCACATTCTTTTAAAAATACATTATTTCATAACTTATTTTTAACCGTGTACTTTCAATAAAATAATATTTTTCATCACATCAAAAAAAAAATTCTTACTTTTTAACCACATATGTCTCATTATATCACTATTAAAATACATTATTTTCTCAATTATATCCATCAAATACAGCCTTTGTTGTTATTTATTGGTGTTTTCACAAATCTTTGCAATACAAAAGTAGTTTTCAAATAAATGGATCCCAACGAATTGGAAAATAGAAAAAAAGTTGGCAAAATTTATTCAAGGTTGTTTGATAAAATAAAAATGGATCACAAATGAATGGATTGTATCAATTGGTAAAATAAAAAGATTTGTACATAATAATATGTTTCGTCACCACTTTATGATATTTATACAAGTATATCTATATACCTAGTGTTGAGATATTGATGTTTTCGTACTTAATTCATTGGACACATGAACACTTATGCATTGATGCACTTCCCTTGAGCACCTATGAGAACTCTCTCCATTTCATTTTGAGATAAGACTCAAAAAATCATCTTCGACCTCTAGTGTCTCTTGGGCAGATTTTAAAACGAAATAGACCCAATCGAAGTAGGGATTGCAAAATGTTGCTCCCCCTCGTTTATAATTTCAGTATGTTTTGAATGTAAATTGTATTCAAAAAATAAAAACTTGATAAAAATAAGTAAATAGGAAAATAAGACCGTAAATGTATAAATAGGACAAAAAATGAGAATAATTTAATATTGTCTTGTGATCATAATTATTAGATTCAACTTGATCAAGGTATCGAGTCATCGGTATGATCATCGAGGAGAAGAGGGAAAGAGCTTTTTTGTTATTTTTCATAAATTTTGGACTCATTTACATTTTAAAAAAAATTTAGGAGTAAGATTGTAATTTATTATTTATTTATTTATTTTTGTTTTATTTATATTGGAATGTATATTAGTTAGTCATTTTACGTTAAAAATGGACGAAAATAACGTTTTCAGCAATAAAACGTTGAAATATGGGTAAAAATGTAAAATTTTGAAACGTAGGGACATTATGCACACTACATATCAAACGTAAG
>CAIGRL010213298.1:0-15406 GCA_903798325.1 Fraxinus xanthoxyloides
TTCTGGATACTTGATTTTAAGTCCCTCTTCATTCTCCTAAGTTGACTCGTCAAATCCATAATTTCGTCATTGAACCTTGAACAAGGGAACTTCTTTCTTTCTGAGTTGATACACTTTTTTTTATCCAAAATCATCATCCGAATTTCTTCATATGATAAGTCTTTTTGTACCCCTAATGTCGGATAACCCACCACATGATTGGGATCATGAACATATTTTCTGAGTATCGAAACATAAAATATATTATGCCCTAGTGCAAGTTCAGATGGTAAGGCAAGTCTGTAAGCTACAACACCAATCCTTTCAAGAATTTCGAAGTGTCCAATAAATCATGGCATCAACTTTTCAGTCTTACTAAATCTCAATATACCCTTCATTGATACTAATTTTAGAAAAAATTTGTCACCAACTTGAAATTCCAAATCATTTCTTCTACAATCAACGTAACTTTTCTATTGATCTTGTGCCCTTTTTATTCTTACTCTAATCTTATCAACCACCCTAACTGTTCGTTCAATAATTTCCGAACCCAAAATTATATTCTCTCTGATCTGATACTAATGGATATGGGATTTGCACTTCATACCATAAATAGTTTCATATGGGGCCATGACTGTAGTAGTTTGGAAGCTATTGTTGTAAGCAAACTCCACTAATGGCAGATGCGTTTCCCAACTATCGCCAAGATCCAAAATACATGCCCTCAACATATTTTCAAGAGTTTGAATGGTTCTTTCCGATTGTCCATCCGTCTGTGGATGATAAGCAGTGCTAAATTTCAATTTTGTCTCCATGGCTCCTTGTAAGCTTTTCCAAAATTACCATGTGAACTGCGGGTCTCTATCTGAAACAATGGTGACTGGAGCTCCATGCAATCTAACCATCTCTATGATATATAAGTGTGCGAGCTGGTTCCATATTAAATTTACTTTGATTGGCAGAAAATGGGCAGACTTCGTCAAACGATCAACCACTACCCAAACAGCATTGTGACCGCTTGTTGATCTCAGGAAGCCCACCACAAAGTCCATCGTTATGTGTTTCCATTTTCATTATGGAATTTCCAACGATTTCAGTAGTCCTAGCCTTTGATGTTCTCCCTTGACCCGCGACAGACTTTACATTTTTCTACGAACACACCAATTCCTTTTTTCATGTTTCTCCACCAAAATGTATCTTAGAGATCTCGATACAGTTTTGTACTGTTAGGATGTGCAACATACGGGGTGGAATGACCCTCTTCCAATATCTCATTTCTTATACTTTCATCTTTGGGTACACACGACCTTCTTCTAAAAGTTAGTGCGTTATCTGCAGATACTTCTAACCCTATACGTTTGTTTAAACTAACATCAGCCTTAATTTGCAGTAGGCATGGATCATTATCATGTACTTCCTTGATTCGATCCTAAAGAGTAGGTTGAATCATAAATGCTTTATTCTCGCTGTAGCTTGAGCCGGCAGCATGATGACTTCCAACCTAAGTTTCTCTAAGTCCTTACCAAGTGTTCCTGCACCATGGGTACAACGGCTAACTGATCTTGTCTTCCTACTTAAGGCATCTGCGACTACGTTAACCTTACACAAATGGTAAAGAATTGTACAATCGTAATATTTCACTAACTCCAACCACCTCCTCTATCTCATATTTAGTTCCTTCTTTGTGAAGAAGTATTCAAGACTCTTATGTTCCATATAGATTTCACACTTTCCTCCATACAAATAATGATGCCATATTTTTAAAGTGTGAATTACCGTCGCAAGTTCCAAGCCGTGAGTAGGATTATTATGTTCATATTGCTTCAATTGTCTCGAGGCATCAGAACACAGCCTAAACCCTGCTTGAAGGCGTCGCTATAAATTACAAACCCATCCGAACCTTCATGTATCGTTAATACAAGAGCTGAAACTAATCGCTGCTTGAGTTCCTGAAAATATTTTTCACACTTTTCCGTCCACTGAAACTTCACCCTCTTTTTAGTCACCAAGTCATCGCTTGTCTTAACATTTAACTGATGATACCCTGACCTGAAGTCGATCTTTGAAAACACTGTTGCACCCCTAAATTGGTCAAATAAATCTTCTATTCTTGGAAGCAGGTATCTATTTTTGATAGTCAGATGGTTCAACTCTCGATAGTCAATTCAAATCCTCATATTTACACCTTTCTTTTTCACAAAAAGTACTGGAGCACCACAAGGGGATGCACTCAGTCGAATGAAACCTTTTTTAGCAACTCCTCTAACTGTACGAGTCCTTAGAAATTGGTGGCAAATCGGGAACAAAGTCAATTGTAAATTCTACTTGCCTAGCTTGTGGAATGCCTAGAAAATTGTCTAGGAATACGTCTACAAAGTCTCACACAATGTTGATATCATTCACGGTTGTTTCTGTATGTGTGGAACCTATGATATTAACTAAGAATCACTAGTGTGACTCCTTTCTCAACATATTCTCTGCTTGTAAAGCCAATATAATGTGAGGTAGAAACTTGAACCTTGCTCCAAAGAAACGGAATTCTCCCAATTTGTGAAACAACACTTCTTTCTTGTGGCATGGAATGATCGAATGATTAAGTCCCAACGAGTCCATGCCTAGAAGAACATTGAAGTCTTTCATCTCTAAAATGTATAAGTGTGCAAGCAATACCTTTTAGTCAATCTCCAACTTGATTACCTTATTCATCTGATTTGTACAAAGAGTTCTTCCTGAAGGGATGCTAACCTCTAATTCATTATTCATTTTCACACTTGCAAAGTTAGGCCTCACGATGAAGAATGCAGGGATAAAAGAATTTGTACCCCTGAATAAAAAAGTATGTAAGTAGGTACATTAGATAATAATAGAATACCTGTTTTCGTAACTATATTGTCAGACTTAGCGACGGAGAACGCAAAATCGAAAAACATAAATATGTACTTCAAATAAAATACATACGATCATATTCGGACTCTGCTCCACCTCATGCTGATTCAGTGTAAAAACTCGGGTCTTCCCTTTATTGTTCTTGTCCTGATCATCATCATTCTTCTTTGGAGGCTCAATACAGTTTAAAGCAATATCATATTGAAAACACATGTTATTTCCAAGCAAGCATTCACCCCTGTGGAGTTTATTACACTTAGGACAAGGTATAATGCTCCCACTCATCCCATCGATACGAACTCATGTGCTTGGTTTTTTAATTTTTCTAGTTACGTCTGTCCTTACTCTGATCATTTCACTTTCTTTTTCCTAATCACTCATTGCCTTGTTAGGTATACTACTCAAATGTTGTCATCTGATATAAAATAACATGAGCTCTCTCCAATTTTTTGCGATATGAAGTGGAACGATGAGACATAATGATCATGTCAATCTTCGAGCATAGTTCATTTTCAAACCTCTTAATCTTCTTAATTTTTGTATCCACCAAGTTCGATGCATATCTTGAGAGCTGCTCAAACTACCTCTCGTAATCAGTAAGCGACAGATCCCCCTGTCTGGGTTACAGAAACTCTGATTTCTTGAAATCTTTCAAAGCCTGTGGGAAATACTTTGACATCACTTCGTCCTTAAACTGCTCCCAAGTCAGGTTGCCTACTTCTCTTTGGTCCTAGTGCGTGAGACAGACTCCCACCAATGACTGGCTGCTCCAACAAACATAAACTTCGTGCATAGTAGTTTCTGTACATCTATACAAGAAATGTGTCGAAAGATGTATTCTATACCTTTAATCTACTTGCCAACAGTTAGTAGGTCGGAACCACCATCAAAAGTAGGAGGCTTGTACCTACGAAACTACTCAGCCCTGAGACAATTCCAGGGACAAATGGAAGTGCATTGTGATGTGGCGGTGCATTTTGTGGCAGAGGTGCTTGATTATACCTGTTCAACTCTTGTACTGTCCGCAATAAGTTCCACATCAAATTTGTGTGGGTAAGTGGTGTCATTTTCTAAAAAATTTAATTTTATGTCACTCGCCACATTACACTATCAGTCTAACATGTTATTCTCATATTCTCATAAAATATTATAAATTTAGCGACGAAAAACATGCATGTCTTAAAATTTAAAAATAGGCATTTAAAAGATGTAAATTATGCAAAATGTTTGAATAAATTATTTTTCTTACCCCTTTACATATCTTAGAGTCGTCGGAAGGTGGCCGATTAGTGGTCTTGAGTGCCAAAGATCTTTCACATATTTAAGACTCTAAATTGACATCATCCTTCAATTCATATATCTTCTTTAAAAAAATGTTAATATTATTATTATTATTAAAACAATCATTACTCAAAGAAACGGCTAAATAAATAAATAATTATTACACGTAACATTTAAACATTAAAGCCCAATATTAATATTATATCGTCATTTTTATTTCATTTTTTTCCACTTTTTTTATTTTGAAGAATAAAATACCAATTACTTAAAAAAATACACACATGCATAATTTATATTTTAAATAAATATAACAATTATTTTACTCATTAAAAATACACCTCAAAATAGACAAACCTTTTCTTTTTATTATTTTTTTCCCACTGGTCACATGAATAGTGAAACTGTCACTGCTCATCGTGAATAGTGACACGACTATCGCTGTTCATGAAATTTTTTTTTTTCCCCAAAACTCAAGTTATGAAAATGCATATGGGTCTATAGAAAAATAAACTTAAAGCTATGATACCAAACTGTAACGACCCAAATTTTAAAGTGTAAATTGTTACTAAACATTTAATCCAATAATTAAATAAACATATCGCCCAACGTGAAAAATTTTGGTTCTACGAATAATAAATAAAATACGTTCAAAATAACTAGATCCACGTGATAAACCAAAATAATGCTAAAAAAAAAATCCATAGTCATGTTACATCAGATTATTTATTTAGTTCCATAAATCCTGGTACCATGGCTACACTTCATCGTCCGCCAACCAACGATCAGTTCTAACATGTGAGGAGTAGGGAAAAAGGATAACTATATGTGAATACTCAATATGACACAAATTAATAGTGCAATTCCGAATAAAAGATTTAAAACATGTGTCAAAATATTATACTGTCAGTATATCTTTAGAAAATTGTTAAGAACTCAATACATATCATATCTTTGGTACCGGATGGTCATATCATACATTTCATATCATATCGTATTCTTAACTTTCATGAGTACACTAATTCATGAACATGGAAAAATAATTTAAACGAGATAAAATTAACAGCATCTCGTTATCCTACCTGTTGGATTTCTTAAATTTGGAAAACAAAGCTAAAAGAAATCACGTTCACTTAATTCTTTTTGCATCTGACGTGTTTTTGCATATACATACAATTTAGAAAAGTTATTGTCTTCATCAGTTATATTATATAACATATTCTATAGAAAGTGGTGGTAAGGTTGTTGTACATCATGTAGAAATGACATGTTTCAACAACACGTCTCTATCATATAAAATGAAGTATATCAACATTATGGACACGTGGCAGGTAGATATTTTTCAACAAAACTGTAACAATAATAAATAAAAACTACTTGCTAATCCATTCAACCTGTTGTACTATATATAAACAAATTAACAATTACCGACTCTACCCGTATCACCCATATATTCTAAATTCAACTTAACTATATATATATATATATATCCAAAATATTAAAAATATAGTATATAAAAATAAATAATTCTATTTTATGAAATATTTTCGAGATTTTACATTTCGTGTCTTAGCACTAGGATAATAAAATTCATTGTTACAATGTGGGAACAAACTAATGTCCTGTTTGGGCATTTAAATTGACACTACGTAGGGGTGTTAATGGGCGAGTCATGCTAGCTCGACTCATTTGCCATCGGGTTTGATTCTGGCCATAGTACGAGCTCACTTTTAGATGAGCCGGGCAAAAGTTAGTTCGTTCCAAAAATTTTCAACTCAGTTCATTCATCACTTTTTTAAAAAAAATAATTCAAACGAATTTTTTGGAAAGTAACGAAGTCGCAAATTGGTAAATAGTGACAGTGAAAAAACTAATTTTGCAAATATGTTTGAAAAAATAAATTTAAAGTTGTAGAAACCCTCCTTTATATGGGCCAAGGATCAGCCACTTGATACATAGAAAGAGTTAAACTATATTGTATAGTTTTTTATGGATAAATATATAAATAACATAATTTTTATTTATTGTATTACATTTATATTTAAGGTCCTCAATTGTTCAATGTAAAATTTAAGTTCCTAACTTTTATTTCTTGGAATTGACATCTTTGATCTTTCACTAATTAGTACATCTCATTTTATTCATAAAATTTTGTACATATGCTTTGAAATGATGGGAAAGTATTTTTGTTGCACTTTTACATTTATTATTTTTAAAATATAATAAGAAAATTAAAAATAGGACGTTTTATGCCGTCCTAAAGATTTTTCAAATAGAAATTTTATTAGAGACAAAAAAAAAAAATGCGCTAATTAATATAAAGTTGAAAATAAAAATGCGCCAAATAAGATATGAAAATAAGAGCTACAATGAGGAAAGATTAAAGTCCTTGAGTGCAATTTAAATTTGTTGTGATTAATAAAAACTATAATGTGAATATAATTATCATTTATTTAAAAAATGAAATGGCAACCTAATATAATGAATTTAAACCTTATATTTTGTGTACAAAAAAATTCGTCAAGATTGTAATTTATTAAAATATTCAGCAATTGCACTAATTATCTTATCTTGAATTATATAGTCTGCATTTAGTGACTCCTTCAAGCATAATAAAATTTCAAATATATCTTTTTTTTAACATGCTTACTGCATTTGACAGAATCCTACTATCTACGACAAAGGTAGCCTCTGATGCTACAATTGACATCAAATGTGATAGTAGATGACTTACCATCGAAGATAATATCAGATAATGTTGTTCATTTGCTCGCCACGATTCGAAGAGATCAAAATTTTAATTTCTTCAAATTTAGAACACTAGCAATATGGTAAGAAAATATCTAACTAACTTAGGGATGTCAAAAACGCTCGTGGATTTGGACGGTTCGAGCTGGCTTGGCTCAGAAAAAGCCCGAGCAAAGCCCGAACTCGTGGAAAGGGCCAAAGGCCCGGCCCGGCTCGTTTTCTTTAGTAAAACAAAAAAAACTAAAAAATTGAATTTCAGCAGGGAGAAGCAGAAGGAAGGAAAAAATAAATAATAAAAAACCGAGCCGGCTCGGCTCGAGCTTTTTTTTCTGACTCAGGCTCGGCTCGTTGACATAACTAAGCTAACTTAACGTGAATTTCATTGTCTAAAACTAGAATAAAAAATGAGAAGAGCATTAAATTCATGTGGTTGTTTTACTCAAATAGGTCCATACATTGTCTTCGACAAAAAATGGGCTATGAGAAGAAGCTGATCGTAGATCATTTCTCCTGACTTGTTCGACAGCATATTAAGAATACAAATTACTTTCTACATTACAATGTGTAATGGGGATATCTAATGTTTGATGCCAAGAAAAATTGTTCCATAACCTTTACAATTCTGTAAATTAATATGAAGGTCCATAACAACAAATAAGTGGAAAAACATGGGCAAATGCTCACAATTTTTTCGAAATTTCATTTCCATTGTAACAATAATACCATAAAGAATGATCAAGTTCTTACTAAATTTGTTTTGCAATATTGAAAATGAGTTAAAAACAACGAAAGCAGTGTGATGTAGATGCCCGGACTTGCGCTAGTCGCGTCAAAAAAACCTTCAAAAAAACTTCCTGATCTCAAAAGTAATTAACCAGTCATTGGATTTAAAACCGTAATTAAAGTTGTACGAGTGCTTGTTGAAGTAATAATCGTATCTATCACGATACTTATAATATTTGGGTTTATTTTTCAACTGCTGATAAGGACTATATAACTGGAAAAAATAGGAAAGAAAAAATAAAAAATAGTGTGTAGTTTAGCGTTAAACAGCTTGCCACCTATGATCATATTTATTTGTTTGAATTGAGTACAACTTTAATTAGAATTGGACAACATCATAATATGTATTTTTACTTGAAGTACTTATCCATGCTAGACTTGATTATTAGAGAACATAGCCATTAACTTATTAGTTATTTTGGGACACGGTTTGATTTTGTGAACTTAATAGTTGATGCTATTGACGATGAAATTCTAAAACCTTTAACGCAGTGACCTAATTGCTAGAATCTCCAAATCCTTAATAGAGAAACCAAACTACTAAAAGGGTGGGAAGATTTTTGCTTGTGATCATAGAATTTGATGGTTTGAAGTTCTTGGATTAGATATTTGGTTGAAGGAGCTTGAGTTAAGGAGTCTATATCGGACACTGATCATTTTTAAAATTCGAATCCCGTATCAAAAGAAAATATGAAAACCTAGATCCATATACTTCTTTTCATAGCCTTTATGACTCGAGTGATTAAGCATGTAAGGATATGTGAAAACCTGATGCCCTATACTCATCCAACTTGGGAGTCATCGATCTAAAGCTTGCTAAAAGGGTCTTTTAAAAAAAAATTAAGGAGAAAAGTCTTGCTTATAAAATATAAAAACAAAGAACAAAAAGTATGATAAACCCTATACTCTCTTTATACCCTCTATGACTCTGGTGATTAAATCTACAAGGGAATCTAAAAATATGATGCCCTATAGTCATATGACTTGGGAGCTATTAGCATAAAGCTCGATATAGGGGTTATTTAGACAGCTAATGGAGAGAAATATTGTAGAGATACGTCAATAAAAAGGACTTAGATTTTTAAATATGAGATGTGTGCAGTAAAGATTTTGAAATTTGAACTCTAGAGACTGGCAGTGTGAATTTGAGAAATACTTATCATCTCCTTTTTAGGTTTACAAGTATCTAATTCGGATCAATTCGTGCGAAAATGCCTTATAATAATTTCAGGAACCCACATCTGATAGAAATACCTCGGGATTGGAGAGAAAAGTTGAAAGAGTGATTTTGCATGAGTGGCCGGAGAAAAAACTGACCACAAAAGGATTGAGATTATGAGTAAATCAACGACAATTGGTTACTTTCTAATATGGGGTGTGAGTTCAATATTGACTAATCACACACACACACACACACACACACACACACACACTAAGTCAATCATCAGATAAGTAAAAATCTATTTTTTATGTTGTTTGGATCTTCTAAAGTGTTGACTTAAATTTGAACTTGAGGCATATGGGAAGCAGCTCAACGTTGAGTCTGTTATTTGTAATTTATTCTAGGTAGTAATATGGTTTATACCTTGAGTTTTGTTTTGTTAGAGGAGGGGGGAACAAAAAAAATTAAAATTCCATTGAACAACTTACCGCCTATGATAATACTTATTTGTTTGAATTGAGTATAGCTTTAGCTGGAATACTGAACAACATCTTAACATGTGCTTTTACTCGAAAACTTATCCATGTTAGACTTAATTATTCGAGCACATAGCCATTGTTGACTTATTATTAAATTGCAGCATGAATTGATTATGTGGATTTAACTGTTAATGTTGTTGACCTAAGCTTAATTAGAATTTCTAAATCCTTAATATAGAAGCAAAAATGCTAAAAATCAATTTGGAATGGGGAGGTTAGTGTTTGTTTTCATAGAAATTTGATGGTTTGGAGTTCTCGAATCTCACTATTGGTTGAAGGAATTTGTGTTAAGGAGTCTAGAACGGGCACTCACTACACTAAAAAAATTCAAATGTCATATAAAAAAAGCGTGATACATTTTATACCTCTCTTTATAGCCTTTATGACTCAAGTTATTAAGTGTGTAGGGTCTCTAAAACTTTGTGTCGTATAGTCATCTGACTTGTGAGTCATCAAAGGGATATAGATACATTGGTGAATGTGGAGTTTTGAAAGTGAGCAGTGATGCTCTTGTTGTCATGAAGGGACATAAAAGTTCTACTCAATTGTATAGTTTGCAAGGTTCTAAAGTTATAAGGGATGCAGGAGTTACTAGTTCTTCATTGGCACATGAAGAAGTTACAAGACCATGGCATATGTGACATGGGCATGTGATGATATGACAAATTGAGTAGAAGAGAACTTTCTAATGGGCAGAAGACTAGTAAAAATGAAGTTTTGTGCCATTCAAATATTTGGGGACTGGCTAGGGTGCCTTCTAAAGGAGGTTCTTGTTACTTGTTAACAGTAATTAATGATTTCTCCAGAATATCCCGGGTATTTTTCTTGAAACAGAAGAGTTATATGTTTATGATCTTCAAGAAGTGGAAAACAACGATAGAAAAGCATACAGAAAAGTAGGTGAAATGTCTACGCACAGATAATAGGTTGGAGTTTTGTTCAGATGAATTCAACAGCTTCTACAGGGTTGAAGACAACTTGAGACACTTGACAATACCTAAAACTTCGCAATAGAATGGTATAACAAAACAAAAGAATAGAACCTTGATAGAAAATGTTCGCTGTATATTTTTTAAATACTAGTTTAAATTCTTTTAGGTGTCTTGCTTATGTTTATGTGAATAATGGAAAGTTGGAGTTTGTGTCTAGAAAGCGTACTTTTCTTGGGTATGATCAGGTGTGAATGTATGTAAGTTGTGGTGTCCCGAGGCACGAAAAGTGGTAGTTAGTAGAGATGTAATGTTTGATGAACTTGTTATGGTTTATGGTTTGCCTCGTGGGGATTTTGATAAAACTAATGAATAGGATTTAAATACTCAGGTGGAATTGGAAATCACTTCAGAAGAGAAATCAAAGGTTTTAGATTAGTCTAGTTCTGAGCTGATAGACAATAACAATTTGCCTATTTTTCCTACACCATTAACAACACCACATTATTTAATTATACTAAGAATAGACCTCTTAGATAGATTAGACATCCATAGAAGTATGGAAAAATAGATTTGGTAGCTTATGCATTGAGTGTGGCTGATAATATTGATTTCAATGAGGAGCATGCTATATATATAAGAAGGCAAATAAAAAGAAAGAAAAAAAAAGAGATTTAGATTATCATATCGAGATGTGCCCGATAAGGACTTTGCAACTTGAACTCTAGAGACTAGCAGTGTCAATTTGAGAAAGACTTATCATCTCTCTTCTGGATTTACAAGTGTTTATTTCTGACCATTTTGTATAGAAAACCACATGTGCTAGAAATATTTTGATTAGAGAGAAAAATATAATGAGTGATTTTACATGATAGGTGTGAAGAAAAAAAACTGATCGCGGGAGAATTGGGATCATGAGTGAATCAGCAACACTTGATTGATTGTGTTCTAGTATAAGTGTGAGTTCAATGTTGGCTAATCACACACACACACGCGCGCTTGTGCTAAGTCAAGTATCCGATGAGTAAAAAATTATTTTTGATGTTGTTTGGATCTTTCTAATGCATTACTTAATTTCGAACCTAAGGCATTTGGTAAGCAATTTAATGTTAAGTCTGTTATTTGTTATTTATTTTAGGTAGTAGTATGGTTTATACCTAAGTTTTGTTTTGTTTGAGGACGGACAAATGTTGTAGTTTAGGGTGTTTGATAAGTTCATTTTATGCACTTAATTAGGTCTTATTACTAAGTTTTTGTATTATCAAAGTGTTGGATTCTACTTAACGTGGGTTCATTTTCTTTTGTTTTTCAATTTTGGGACCCGTTTCTAATCAAATTGCAAAATAGATAAGGATCAATTGACCACTGAATGGAAGTTAGGGGACTAATATACACTTGAATAGAAGTTGAATGACCAAAATTTGAAGTGACTTAAAGTGGAGGATCAAAATCAAGGAAAGAATGGAGAAAGGGACTAAATTGCAACATTCCATAGTTGAGTCAGACCATAAAATGAATATTGAAGATGTTATGAATTCAATTGGATGAATTTAAAATTTAAATGATCAAAATTGTAAGAGAAAATGACCGAAAAGAATCAAGAGTAGAATTCAAGGACTAAAATGCAAAGGTTGAAAGTTGGTATAACTAGGCAGTCATAACTGGGCAACTACGCAATTATAAAAGTAGGGCAAATCATTGATTGCAAAAGGAGGCAAAGAATACATCAAGATCGAATTCAAGAATTTCAAGATTGAATTCAAGAGTTTTCATGTGATAAACAACTTTTATTTTCTTATTCAAAACATTTTAGGTTAAACAAATCTAGTGCTAAGGTCACGATATATCTTGTATCATAAACATGTAATTCTTGTTTTCCTTTTTGACATTCAAATACATTTTCAATTATTGAACGGTTTTCATAGAATTATGAGATGTTTGATGTATATCATTGAGAAATGAATGTATTTTAAATAGTGATATGATGAAAAATATGTGGTTAAAAAGTAAGGAAAAGTTGTTGATATGGTGGAAAATATTATTTTATTGAAGAATGTGTGGTTGAAAATGAGTTTTGAAAGAATGTGTACCAAACACGGGCTTATCTTCTTTACGATTATGTGCACGATGATTATACGAATATTATGGTTTATTTTACCTTAGAAACATGGAAAATAAGTTAGACATAGTGTTAATCATCTTAGAGTTCAATAGGAGATAGAAATATATTGTTATGTTTTATGTGATATTTAAGTATTCATAAAACATTAATACATTCTTGAATGATCGACATCCATTATAGAAATATAGTCGGGTCACATGTAAAATAGATTTAATTCTACTCCAAAGAGATTGTTAAACAATTTTAGAATGTTAATCTTTATAATTGAATCCTTTTGTCAAATTTTAAGGTAAAGGTTAGGGGAAATGGGATCTTAGTGCTTATTTCATCAATTGTTTGTCATCAAAAGTTGTATTAATAACATATTTGCATTGATTTTCATCGAGCTAGATCTTGCATTCATAAATATAATAGTGAGTGACGCTTTAGTTATAGAAAAAATTACCAATTTTCGTAGTTTCGATTAAGGTTAAGTTAATTTGAATTTAAACTAGTACAGTCTATGTGAGTACGATACTTAAACTTAAAAATCTATTTTGCTATTTATTAGAATTAACTTAGCCTTGATTGAAATAGTGGAAAGTTGTGATATTTCTATAACTAAATTGTAATCAAATAATCTACTTATGAATGTAAGATCTGACTTAACTAAAATCAGTGCAAAATTGTAATGAATGCAAGTTTAATGAAATTGTAATGATGAAAAGCGTAGAACCCGAATCTCTTATATCAATCCACTTAACCTTAGCCTTAACTGAAATAATGAAAAGTTGTGATATATCTATAACTAAATTGTAATCAAATAATCTATTTATGAATGTAAGACCTAACTTAACTAAAATCAGTGCAAAATTGTAATGAATGCAAGTTTAATGAAATTGTAATGATGAAAAGCGTACTAGGAACTCGAATCTCTTATATCAATCCACTTAACCCCGAACCTTTGAATTCAACAACACGATTTAATTATAAAGATCGGTATTCATAATTTGTTTAAACATATTCTTGCATGTGACCTGAATATATTTCTATGACGGATGCTAACATATAAGAATGCTTAAAGGATTTGTGAATACTTAAAGATTACATAGAGCATAGCGATATACTTCTATCTATCGAATTTTATTACCATTGACACTATGTCTAATCTATTTTCAATCTTTCGAAAGTAAAATAAGCCACAAAACTCATGCACCTATTATGCATATAATCGTATAGAAAAATAATATATGTTCATCATAAACCTAGGTGCCAAAAATAATCTATCCTAGCATGGTAAAAAAAAGGTAAATTTTAATTCAAAAGATGAAATTCATGACCTAGGAAAGAACAAAATCAAATAGTATAACTCTGTCTTTCACGTTTGCTCTTCAACTTGGATGAACTCTCCAATGAAGATCCTAATTTTTGCTCCAAAAAAGTGGATGCTTATGAACAATATAAGATTAATGGAATTGTGTATTCATCACCCCTAATTTAGAGTTGATAAGTTGTATTTATATCCCTCTCAAAAAGGTCCCAAAATTTTCAAGAATCGTCCAAAGAAAAGCCTAAGGAAAGGTTTCCATTTTGGAGTAGAATTCTATACGAAAAGAAGGATATGGGCACGTTTTTACCTCCCAAGCTAAACTCAAGCACTCAGGCTATGAAAATGACACTTGCCACCAGATTTTGAGGTTGGGCAGTCGCCCAATTCACTCCAATTTTCGCACTTTAGTATTTTCGTCCTAAATTTCTTTCCTGATATCGAATTGAGATTATTCAAAATGTATTGGATAGATAATTCAAAGTGATACAATTCTTCTTGAAATATCAATTTTTCAATTCTAATGTTAGCTACGCCAAAAATGTGTCTCAATTTGAGGCAAAATATATAGAGCATAACTTATGCGGGCTGAAAATTGATTTNTTGGAGTAGAATTCTATACGAAAAAAAGGATATGGGCACGTTTTTACCTCCCAAGCTAAACTCAAGCACTCAGGCTATGAAAATGACACTTGCCACCAGATTTTGAGGTTGGGCAGTCGCCCAATTCACTCCAATTTTCGCACTTTAGTATTTTCGTCCTAAATTTCTTTCCTGATATCGAATTGAGATTATTCAAAATGTATTGGATAGATAATTCAAAGTGATACAATTCTTCTTGAAATATCAATTTTTCAATTCTAATGTTAGCTACGCCAAAAATGTGTCTCAATTTGAGGCAAAATATATAGAGCATAACTTATGCGGGCTGAAAATTGATTTGTGAAATTATTTTGACTATAATTCACTCCTTTGACTTCAAATTCCATCCAGTTGATCCTATGTGATCTTCAATCATCATTTTACGGTTAGAATCGATTGTTGGATATTTATGCGTTGGTCCCTGAACTTTCAATTAAGTTTCAAAACCATCATTCTTTCCTTCATTTACCAAATGTTTAGAAAAAACAAAAGAAAATTAACCTAACTTAAGTGAAATTTATCACTTTGACAACGTAAAATCTTAGTAATTTGGCTTGAACAAGTGCAAAAATGCATCTACCTCAGGGCATTTATGATCCTTCTTCTTCTAGTTTGATTGTTTTTTATTTTACATTAAGGACAATGTAATATTTTTATTTGAGGGTGGGTAGTTATTAGGATATTTAGAATAGTTTTAGTTAGAATTGGTCAACTTAATTTAAAAAATAGTGTATAGTTTCGCATTGAACGACTTGCTGCCTATGATGTTATTTATTGTTTGAATTGAGTATAGGTTTAGTTAGAATTAGACAACTTCGTATCTTATACGTTTACTTGTGTACTTATCTATGCCAAACTTGATTATTTGACCACGTAGATATTATTGACATATTACTTATGTTGGGATACAATTTAATTTTATGGACTTGTTGATGCTGTTGACCCACGTTTGAATAGAATTCACAATTCCTTAACATAGTAATCTAACTGCTCAAATCCTTAATATACAAACCAAATTGCTAAAAAACAGTT
>CAIGRL010213300.1:0-17368 GCA_903798325.1 Fraxinus xanthoxyloides
AAAAAAAAAAAAAAACTTGCAATTCTCTTAAAACTAAATAAACAAAAATTTAACGAAAAGAAGAGAATTTACAATGCGTCTATAATTAGCACACTGCGTCTGTAGAGAGATTGAAGGATCTTAACTGGGAAAATGCGGGCGTTTTAGAGAAGCCCTGTTGTGGCGGTCTATGGAATTTGAGAATTGAGGAAGACCTTATCGTCTGAAGAGTTTTTTAAAGTGTTTCAACGTCAAAACTCTTCTCTAGTGTTTAACGTCTCTTGGAGAGCGGCGACTCGCGATTCGTGGACCCAAGTCTAGAAATTGTTGCAACTTGCAAATTAGTACTCAATAAAAAGAATTGCAGTCGAGGTCTTTGATTTCTTTAATTTCTCAAACAAGTACTTAATTTATTTTGTATAGATAATTGAGTCTTAAACCTTTCGGAGGGGTGGCAATGCCAATGGGCCAAGTTGATCCAGCCCATCCGGGCTCAACTGAGCCCATATGCCCTACACGTGACAGCTACAGACTGTTGGATCGCAGGCTTTTATACATGGATCAACTCGTGAAGCCCATTAACTTTACTTCTGCACAACTAGCCAAAAATCGAGCTTCAAACTTCTACCCAACCGTTTATAGTTGTAGGCTGTTGAGGGTAGCAACTAGCAACTCCGGTGAAATTCTCGCCGGCGAAGACATTCATACATCACTTTTTCAGCAGCTATTTTAAGATTGCCTCTTTTCACATCTAGAAGAAGAATTTATTTTGTGGACATGGAGAAACTGAAATCAGTGATTCCAGACCCACTAAAACAGATAATTTCTGAAAGCAATCCCGATGACCTGCCTTTAACATGCACTTCACTCCTTGAATTCTTCAACCACTTGCCCCTATTTCACCAAGTACAACTTCTCGATTAACGCATGTGTTTGTGTATATATTTATACGCTGCATCTGAAGCTGAAGCTGAAATTATATGCCTTGTTTGTTTTTTATTTAATAATTTTACTTTTGCTATTGTTAGATGGTTAGAGACTTGACGGGCCCTGAAATGGGACTATGCGGGAAGAACAAGGAGGCTGCTTTGAAAGACAAAGCAAAGGGCAATGAGTGCTTTTCCAAAAGGGATTATCCAAATGCCTTGCATTTCTACTCACAGGTCCAAAAAACACTTACTTTTTATACTACTTATTCGTGACAGGAGAAAATAAAGGGAAAAGCAAAAGTTTTGGCCCAAGTATTCTGTGGTGTGGGAGGTTTATTCAGCTGACTTAACTTGATTTTGACGATCTATTATTTATTTGATGAAAATAGTAAGACTGATATTTCTTTGGAAGTATGATACAACTTACAAGTTGGTTAATATGAGATAAAGAAAAGCGGGATGAATAAGATTAGTTTCACAAGTTTATTTGTTTACTGATGATTGATTCATGTTAGTTTTTATGTACTTTGAATGAAAATAAACTAGCCCTTAAGAATGTATCCCACACAGGAACAATGAACAAAGGAAAAATAAAATAAGGAAAATAATTAGTTGGATGGGAGTTCTATATTCATTTCTGGCAAGTGTATCTTATTTCTTACAATTTCAATTGTGCGTATTTATTTAAAATGGGGCCAAGGGTTTTGGTCGAGACTCTACCCCCCCCTTTCTGTAATCAAGTATTCAGTAAAGACTTCAGGTGATGGTGTTTCTTTCTTTCGTTTCTTTAACAAATTATTGTGCTTCAAATGATAAATTCTAAGCATGATCTTCTTGTTTCTTGAATGGATGAAATAGGCTCTGCGCATTGCTCCAACAGATGCTGAAGACATGGAGAAAAATCTGGTTGGAATGCTATATGTGAATCGTGCATCAGCTTTGCACGTGAGTCATATTCATTCTGAGGACATGTCAATTAGAGCAAATTACCTATGCTTGTTTCATAAGACATTTAGGGTTGGAAAATATGCTTCATATCCTATTTTGTGTTTAAACAAAGCTTGGTCTTAAGGTTGGTTAATCGATCTTGTCTAGTTTTCCAAACTATTCTTCCTTAATTGAATGCGCTAAGAATACTCTGCAGAAAAGGAATTGTAGACTGGTTGAAATGCTTTCGTTGTGCATTAGTATCTCTAATCACATGGAGGGCATGGAAAGAAGAAAGAAAGAAAAAGAAATGTATAATTACGAGTTATGATGAAGAAAATTGATAAATATATCGCTTGCGTTAACATATTTTATCTATCGTTTCTTTGTTCACTAAATTTTTTCTGTTATCTTCAGAAAATGGGACTGTTTTTGGAGTGTCTACGAGATTCCACCAGGGCTCTTACAATATCCCCCAGCTCTGCAAAGGTAAAGTAATTCATCAATATCTATGCTGACACCGTTAGACTGATTGACTATGTCTGGAAACTTTCTGGATTCTGGTGTCAGTTTTTCTTTTGTTTTTTGGGGAAATTCATTTCGGTAGTTTTACAAGAAAATTTTTCCTTTTGCCTCCAAAAAACTATATGCTATTTCCCATGTCATCATCATTCTAAAGTAATTATCAAAAATGCTTGTCATTTTTACAACTAGAGTGTAAGCCTGTCAACTGGAATTCTCTGTAGGAGCTATTGTCTGTTGACTAATTTCTTCACCTTGGAGAAGTGTCAACGAGTCATTGTAAATCTATATAAATTAAATTTAAATGGAATGGAAGCACATTTTCCCATTTTATTTTTGGATTTCTGCTATGTCATGCAGTTGTGGTTGAATTCTTTAAATAATCTTACTGTAGGCCTGGTTTAGGAGGGGTAAGGCCAATGCTTCTTGGGGAAATTATAAAGATGCAATTGAAGACTTGAATGTATCACTGAAGATGGAGACATCTTTGAATGGAAAACGACAGATAGAAAGTGAATTAAGGATGATCTTGGACCAATCCAGCCAGACGAGTGGTATCCTGGAGGAACCAAATGATAGAAACTCAGAAATCCTTGGTGGTATCTTTATGCTTAGAATTCTCTCCTTAGTTTACAACTTTACATCCATTCTTTTACATTTAATGTATAGTTAGTATTTTACTAATTTTATTCCAAGCCGCTGCATTTTCTATGCACTTGGGAAATCACTTGTCTGCAACAATCTGTGGTTTTATAGCGCTTCAGTTTGATTTTAAGTATTGAAGAAAAGTTCCATATATGTTTGATATCATTTGTAAAGAATTGCTCATTTGACATCTTTATCCACCCATTGCTCATTTGACATCTTTTTCCACCCTAACCAAGTGTGATGTATAGACATTTTGACTTGCAATTAACAAGTCATGTATAGCTGGTATCTACACCTTTCCTAACCTACAATAGGTGTGTACACTTCAGTTCTTGAGACAGACTATATATATATATATATAAAGATGTCTAAACCTCCTCCTCTCATGCTGCAGCAGAACTTATTGGTTCATATGTAGCTTAAGATTCACTATTATAAAGCTATTTTATGCTCATAAATCATAATGAGGAGAAAGCATTTAGTCTTTTTTATCCTAAACATGCTATCCTACAAAAAGATTTAGCTTCATGCCTGTCATAAAGTACATATTATTGAGTTATTTGATTACCATTTCATTATATTTACGAAGTGTATGTTTCATAAACTTTTTCCATTAGGACTTGGGGTTTCATCCCAAAGTTTAACCCACAAGGAGTAGAGCATATAGTTAAGTGCAGAAAAAGGTGGTCAGCTCTATTTTTGACCGCCTAATTCTGGGTTAGGTGCCAAAAATGGCACCTACTTTTTATGTTTTTTAATTTAAATATTTTTTGTCCATTTTTTTAGTTTTTAAGGTTGAATAAGCTAATTAACTAAAAGGAATAGTTATTAAATAAATTATAAAAGGTCTTAGAATAATTAAAATAATATTAGAATTATGAAAACGCCTAGGCTCGTAGTCTTGAGGCTTGACCTTGCCATGCCTTTTAAAACCTTGGTCATGACTCCCCTCAAGTGTTGACCCCTGACATCCATCTCCTTTCACTTCAACCAGATCACGTACTCCATTAGAGTCTAATCATGCAGAGTTCATTATCTTGTAGTCTCCCGCCATTGCAACTGAATGGGGTCCACACTTTCTTCCTAATCTTCTGCACCTGTTTGAAGATTTATATTGTGCATCTACATGCCTAAGTATGGAAGAAGGCTCTGATCCACTTTTTGGGACTTGGGTTCCATCCTTAATGTTTAACCAATTAGCAGTAGCACAATATCCTTAGAAATCCAAGATCATCCCAGTGTCTACATGATGTAGGACATTTGATAGCATATCTCCCAACATTTTTTTTTTTTTAATTGTTTATGATGCCTTAGCTTCATCATTTTTTTCCTTTTCATCCATGTGCAACAAATGGTTGTTTTACTTCCTTAATGTCTTATAATGTAGGTCTTATTTGACAGATGAACCACTCCAAATAAAGTTACACTCTGTGTCTACAGCAACGAAAGGAAGGGGGATGGCTTCTTTGAGTGACATACCTCAAGCCTCTTTAATTCATAAAGAAGATCCTTATGCTGCGGTATGAATTAAATCTTTGTTGACAGCAAAGTTATTGAACTGTATTATTGTTTGGATCCATTTCTATCCTTATCATAATTTCTAAGATTAGATATCTTTTTAAAGACTGGATTGTGCCACTCTAGTAGTCTTGCAATCACTAAAATTTCATTCAGCATGTTGGTTGCTTGCCTCGGGTTGCTTTTCTGTCATATTTCTTGGCAAATTACTTAATGCTAAGTTGTCAGTTAAAACCATCTCCCATTGCCACTTACAAGACAGGCCAAATTCCTGCATGAATTTGGATTCGCAGAATGTCTTCTTTATTTAACAAAGTGCTATGTAGATCATATTGAAGCAGTGCCGAGATACTCACTGTCACTTCTGCTTCAACGAACTACCAGCTGATACAGTGCCCTGTACATCTTGTTCTATACCGTTATACTGCTCAATGCAATGTCAAGTGCAAGCGGGAGGATATGATCTTTGCAACCATCTAAGAAGATGTGAATTTCCTGAAAAATTATCAGATGAGCTCGAAGATTATGTTAGACAAGTTACTTCAGTTGGTATTTTTAGTTCAAACAATGAGCACAGTGCTGAACATAGACATGAATGTCAAGGTGTGCATTGGCCTGCCGTCTTGCCATCTGACATAGTTCTGGCTGGTCGTGTAATTATGAGATATATGCAGCAACAATGTCACCGTAGTGATTCTAACATCCATGGTGTTCTGGTATTTGTAAAAAAGTAATTGCTTTAATTTTTATTTTATCTGTTCATTTTGTGAAAGCATTCACATGGCAACTGATGGTTATTTCTAGGATCTTTGTCACAACTATGGACAACTTTCTCCTGAGAGTAAATTGGAGTTGCATATATATTCTGTTATTCTGTCATGCTGCCTTGAGCATGTTTTTCAATTGAAACTTCTCAGGAGTGCAGTTATTGCTTCACAGGTAATAGCCACTAATTATGGTATATGACTTTATTTTAATAAATCCAAAATCTCTATGAAGTCAATCATTTTTTCAGATTCCAATTATTCTTTGGAGAGTGAGGAATATTCTCACTAATGAATTAGAATAACTGGGAAAGTTTATTAAGATCAATAATATCGGGTATAATTTCTTCAATTAAATGATAAACAGATTTGTGTATTGGAGCTAGTTTTTGCACTCCCAAAACTCTTAGAATTTTTATGTGACACACTCGTCCTGTTGATCATGGACAATTTGAATATCATTCTAAGCTTTGGAGTATAACTCTATTAAGTTACTGTATACTGCAATTTTTTCATGTTTGCTCAAATTGCTATTTAAATAGATATGGGATCTGACTAAATCTGTCTTTTCATTCTTTCTACTTCTATTGACTATGCCAGAAAGACAGGAGACAAAAATCAAATTTTGGTAAAATCTTTTCATGTACACGTCATCATTTTTTTACCAGGATGCTAAATATTTTTTATGTCGAAATTGAGACGGAATTCTATGTTGCTTGTTATATAAATTCTAGTACATTACACCATAATTTTGCTTTTGATTTCTTAATGCAGATTGTTATACTTCTATCGCAAATCAGGGTCAATTCCATGGCTATTGTCCGTATGAAAATTCCAGATTTAAAGGGACATTTGGATCGTGCTAAAACAAGTACTGTAGAACAGGTGTTTGATACTTTTCCTCAGTATTGCCACATTTCTGTAGGAGGTTTTGATGAACGATCATTAAGAAATAAATGGTATGCCAATTCACTTGAACATTGTTCAATGTAAATGACTGAGCAAAACCAACTTAAAATAAAAATATTAAAAATGATATGCCAATTCACTCTGAACAATGTTCAAGAATGACTGAGCAGAGCCAACTTAAAATAAAAATATTAAAAAAATTAATTCTGCTTAAGAGTCCTTGGATTCATATTGACTTTACATCAAATGTTTTTACTATATGCACAAAGAATGTTAGATCTCCATTACAGTGGAACCAATGGAGCTAGGAAATGAAAGCATGATTACATTTTGAGTCTTAGTATACACTTTCCTCTTTTAAATTTTCCTTCACAACAGAAGTTGTCTTAGCTAAATAATTAGCAGTATTCTACATTCCTTTTCCTTTTCTTTTTGGGAGGGTAGGTGTCTTTCTTATGTTATGCATATTCATGCCTTTGTGCATGTTAAAAGATTTTAAAACCTCATATTTTCTTTCCTTTTCAGTCACTTCCCCAGGAATGAACCGTGTATACATAAAGATTCTTAGACAAAGATTCTTCTTTTGACAAACAACAGCACATCTGACACAATGGGCTCTCATGTTCCCTTTGTAGGAACTTCTTTTCCAATCAAAATTGTCTCTTTTTATATTCATTTACCCAAATGAATGTGATGTTGTTTACACTGTCAATTTGGTTGAAGCACTATGCTATAGTTTTAATACACCAGTATTTTGTTTAATGATATTTTCAGGTAAGGGTGGGTCAAGCTGTATATTCAGTTGGCAGTTTGTTCAACCACTCCTGCCAGCCAAGTGTTCATGCATATTTTCTTTCACGCACTCTTTACATACGAGCAACAGAATTTGTAGCAACAGGGCACGAATTAGAGCTCTCTTATGGCCCACAGGTTTTTCTATTAAATTTAGTATTCCCTCTTGTTTGTAATGATTAAGAATTTTTACATGATATGAACTGGCACTTTTATCATGATTTCCTTGGTCTTTAATTTTGTCCCCCCTGTGCTGCCAAGTGTATTTATCTGATTGTCAATGAATTGTCAATGTTCCAAGATATGCCACTTTAGAGTAGTCAATTTCTTTCTAAATTGGTTACGATTTTTATGCTTAAATTTTCCATTGTGATCCACCAGATGTTTGCTTGGACCATACAATTTAAGTAGCATTTTGGAGCAGATTGGCGTTGCTAGGACCAAATTTGATTAATTACGTGAGGGTAGAGTATTAGGGCAAAAAGATCCATTAAACACAGAATCTAAGACACGTGATGACTAATGACAATTTGAAGTGCTTTCTTGTCTAACCGCTATTTGTCCATAGACATAAGAGGATCTGTTTGGTAAGTAAGAAGCCACTTTGACATATCTTCTGCAAATAATTTCTTAAAAACACAGAGCCGGGGGGTTCTTTGAGTGCAGGGTCCCAAATGAATTGGCTTGTTTGTAAAAGGCTTGCTTGTTAGAAGATATATATAATGGATATGCATGGTTCCATCCTGCAGGAACTCTCAGGCAATCCTCTTCTTCATAAATGAGATGCTTGCCCTTGAAATGACTTGGAACAATAGGGAAATCCAGATTTACACTTCCACTACAATCAAATAGAAAGCTAACAGAAATAGTAATTTGTGTTGCAGGTTGGGCAGTTCGCCTGCAAAGACCGTCAGCAGTTGTTGAAAGATCGATACTCATTTATCTGTCAATGTAGTGGTTGTGCTCATCCAAATCCATCTGATCTTGTCATAAGTGCTTATCGGTGTACGAAACCAAATTGTTATGGAGTAGTCCTGGACAGCTGTGTTGCCAAATATGAGAAACAGAAAATTAACAACTCGTGTGATATCCCTACAACTCGGAGAACTCCTAAGCAGGCATTGTTCTTCACGTGTAACCTTCATTATTTTATACAGTAGAACATGTTCATATGTAATCTTCATCATTTTCTAGAGTAAATTATACTGTTTTTCTCGAAAGGCCATTAAAGATATCTTGTAGTTATATTTAAAGATTTAACTTGGAATGGGACCGGACTCGCCTGTTAGAATTCATTCATGTTTTGTTCTTTCGAATTCACATGAGCAGCTAGTTTTACTTAAAATTTACAATTAAAATCATTCACCATTTTTATACTTTTTCTTCTTGACCGGATAAATTTTGCGATCAATAATATCACATTTACATCAGATTATGTAGCCCTCATATCTTCATACTATGAGATCATAACTACGTTTAAAGTTGTGAACAACCTTTTTTTTTTTCATTATCTGAATTTGAATTTCCTGATACATAGAAGACTGATATGCCTGATGATGACATCAAAAAGGTGGCTTATCTTGTGTTTCAACAAACTTGTCATAATGGTCAATTTGAGCCGGGGAATTGTTGGAGTTGTGGTTCATATCATGATATACAAGCTTCACGAGCAACGATTATCAAAGCTGAGATGTGTGTCAGCAGGTATTAATGATAATAAACATGTGATATCTGTATTTAATTGTGTACACGATCATAGTTTTAGTGCTATAATTACATCAGCAGTAGAATATGCATTGGTCTTTATGTGTGTGTATACATCTAATATGTATAGGTACACCTCTAACTGTATTTTTCACTCCTATGCTTCTTTAATGTATAATATTCATTAGGTTGCAAGAAGCAGTAGCTTCCAATGAAGTCCCAACTACTGTGCTTTTGGATGCCTTGAAATCTATTGATATTCTCAGAATGCATTTGCATCCGTACAACAAGAGAATTGCTGAGGTGAGTTATAAATAAACAGTTAGTTTTGCTTGGGTATGGAGGACATGATGTGTTTTTGCAAACATTGTCTTCATCCTATCTGGAGATCTTCTTCATATTGCTTGATCTTTATTAATATGGACCTTGGATAAGAATTGCGATTGAACAGTCATAACTCGTGATCAGACTTTAGTTAATTCAATGTTTTAAAACTCGGCTGGGCATTGACCTGGAAAAGGGTCAAGGGTCTTCAATTAGGGTGCAACTGGAAGTCAAACATGAATAAATAAATAACTATACACCACAAGTACTCACAAACACAAGGTTCTATGATGTCAATGACATTCTAGCATAGCTTGATATCTGTCAACTGTCGAGGCCCAACCCTCCTTATCGAACAATGTTCTTCTACTTTCTGAGTTTTTCTTAAAAACGCAACTGAAAAATCAGTCAACTCATGATTGTTTCAACTGATTCTCGGTTGAATTGGCCAATTCACCAATTTAACCTACCCCAGTTGAACCAGCGGGTTGACCAGTCTTTGTACTGCTTTTTCTTATATCATTTTAGGCTATAACCAGACCGGTTTTCGGGCTGGTTCCTGGTTTTATGGTAACCTTCTAGGCCTCACTCGTTTTATAATGATGTTTAACATAATCAGGTGGAGGACAATGTAGCCCAAGCATTTTGTCTGGTTGGGGACTTGCAAGCTGCACTAGACCATTGTCAAGCTTCAGTTGAGGTAAGCTTTCGGATATGTTCATTCTTGTGCCTGCCACTGGCATTGATTTTTTTGATGTAGCTTTTAACTTTTCATATTCAGTCTCTAGTTCATATGGTCAAAGTAGCACCCAGGACCGTTCCTAATTGCTACAGACTCAATCGACCAGGGAAAACAAAATAAGCATTAATTTTAATAATCTTCTTGTCACTTAGTGTATTTCCTCCAAACTATGTAGATTCCGCAGTCAATCAACTATGTCAGATCTCTGCTTTAGACTAGTGAGAACTTAGCATTTTCATATGGTCTTTTAAGAAGAAAGCTTTTGTTGGGAAATGTAAGTTTTTGATATATTCTTTTTCAAGTGTTTTAACAATTAAGAAGCTAGTATTTTGCTGCACCATTGGGTTAGTTTGGTTGGGAGGATTGAATAATAGATGTTTGATCGGGAGTATTGAATTACAATAGACATTATTACAGAAAAAAGTATATCTTGTTATTCAAGCGTTCAATCTTATCCAATAGTACGATCCAAACATGCACTTCTAATATTTCTATGAAGCATAGTGTCCAAGTTTAAATGGCAACATAAGCTCTTAATTTATTTACTCTCATGGATATTTCTTGTAGGCAGATATAATATGCTTTGAGTTTCTAACATCCTAATGAGCTTTAACTTTTGATGAATTTTGATAATATTGTGTCAACAGATCCTTGAAAAGCTCTATGATCCAAACCACATTGTCATCGGAAACGAATTGACTAAACTATTTTCCGTTCAGCTATCCGTGGGTCGCGATACTGCTGCAGACGACATAGATCGATTGGCTGCAATATTTTCCCGATATTATGGATCACATGCAGAGATCATATTTCCACATTTGCAGTACCTTAAAGAGAGAAATCTACGAACTTCTTGACCGAAAGTAGCCATTCTTAGTTGTATAGGATCAGTAAGCAACATGGCTCTCCCCTTCCATGAATCTGGTTAATGTTGTCTGTGTTTTGCATTTGTTATGCGAATCATTCTGTCTGTCGAACCCACCCACGAACCCCCACATCCCCATCAGAGAATGCTGTTGAAATCTTGTTCCCTTTATATATAATTGTTATTTTTTGACTTTTGGTTCGATCTCCGTTGGTGTTAGTAGGCAAATGGGTGTTTGGTCTCCTCGCTGTTAAATATAGGTTTCCAATCAGGCTTTGTAAATCATGGTTGATGCATACTGTTACGGGCCTTCACAAGCCCTGCACCTCACCCGCCACGTGTTGGACGAACTGATCTCATGTGTGCCATGTGGCAGAGTGAACCTAATTCGTATGGGTGAATTGATTCCATCATTCCGAGCTAAAACGCTTGCCATCGCCTAATAGTAGAGCCGAACTCATCCGCGATTCATAGCGGATGCAACCTGCACTCCGCCTCCATAATGCCTCGCAAACTCATCCCGCCACACCTCCGCGAAGATCTGTTGTAAAGAGATCTTTTCAAAGTCAAGTCCTTAACTGATTGATGAGACGTATGAGGTCGTGGACAGTTAACTCAACTGCCATGTCAGACATCATTTAATGCCCGTCAACCTATAGATGGACATATTGACGTCTATGAGAGGATGGCCAGTTCGAGATCTGAAGCCACATGTCCCACCATTATACAGTTCTCCTCTTCCCTTCAATAGTATAAATATCCCCACACTGTAATAGAGTTTGGGTTCCCATTCTAATCTTGACATTCTAGTCTTAAAAAAACTCTGCAAAAGCCTCACTATATTTACACGCATTATCGACCACGTCCCAGTGACCACTTCACCGACGAACACCACTTTTCGACTAATCGAAATACAGACTTGACCGTCGGAGTGCTCGCGGTCGCTTCCACCCCCACCAGAAAATGTCACGAGTGACTAACGGTGTGCTACTGTGCGCAGGGAAGAGAACAAGTGAAAACTTATTCATTTTATGAGTTTTCGATAGTTGGGGTAAAGAGATGGAAGAGATAAGGAAGAAGATAGAGTGAGAGTAGATAATAGAAAAATGATTCGGGTTCTGAATAGGTGGTCGGGTTGGGTGGTTGTATATAAATATTAATTTAATTTTGTAACATAATCAGTAATTTTGAAATTTTAAATTAATATTTGATTTTTGTATAAACAAAATTTAGATTTGATTTTCAAAATTGAATCTTGGAAAACCTAGTTGAGCGTAATTTTCACTAAAACTATAGATACTTATATAACCAAGATTTTACCTTGCCACATCTTTCCCAAGTATGGAGACTTTGACAAACTTGCTTCTTTCGCTATTTTAGCACACTGAGAGCACATCTGTAGTCGAGTGCTGTCTTAATCAATTTTATCAAGCATGTTATGAATGCTTCTTTGGTGCACTGCTTCATGTAGAGATCAACAATTGTTAATTTCCTTGCAAGAAACTGGGTTTTAAGCTCTCTCTCCTTATTGTTCAATCCACCAGACTACGTATGTGATTTCTTTAGTTGAAAGTACATTCTTGCTGATTATTCCATCTAGTAAATATTCTTTGCGTATTTCTTACCGCATCGCCCCTTTTATCCAACTACTATTTTTTCAAAGAAAAAACATCACTTTCATGAGCTCTGATTCACATTTGCCCTCTCCAATTAATGGTTGATCTTAGACATAAGAAAAGCAGAATAAGCAAAGAACTCAGCATTTATGCAAATCTCCGTGTACAAATCAATTTATTGACCTGTACACTTTAAACACGAATATAAATGCCACGACCAGCCTGAAGGACATTACAGGTCATATGTGAACCCCAAGTCAGGGAACACATTTACAACACGAAATAGTCGCACATCTAATTTAACCACAACCCAAATGCTAAACATCCCCCTTTTGAGGGGTTATAACAAACTAAAGGCATGAAAAATGCGTGCAGACACAGAACTATTTAGTTGAATGTTAAACAATTTCAGGTCCAAGTGAAACCCTGAAGGACAATTAGGCAGTCGAGAACCTTCAATTAGACCACACATGGACAAGGCCGAGTCTATTTCCAGTGTAGATCTCATTGCGCTCTTCGTCGTAGAAGAGAGCTGTGATATCCTCCAGAGCTTCCGCCATCGTGTTCCTAATTCTAGAAGCTTGCATTCGCTTCTTGGAATTGCAACTTCTGCCACCAGAATTTGCACTGCAACTGCAACCATCCGAGGGAAGACTGTTGCTTGCTTTTATTTTTGCAAGACACTTCCCTGTTAAGATATTGCTGATATTGATAGAACCAGCTGCACCAATGTATACATCATTACATATTTGCCCACAGGATCATAATAAGAGGACTGAATCAATTGAAACAATTAGAAACGAAAATGTATATTCCATCACAATCCTAATCAAAATTCAAATATTTAGTTGCTTCATATACAATTTCTAATGGATGCATATTGATTTTTGTTTCATATTGTCTATGTTCCTTTAAAACATACCATTTCCTTCGGATAAGGGATCATCGGAATCAGCTTTGCAGTAAGAAATGATAAGGTCCTGATCACTCGTTATGTAAATGTTGTTGGTATTGCAATCAGGATGCCATAAAAGGTGATCCTCAAATGACGTCACAAGCTCCCCACGGAAGTTCCAAACAGCTACTGTTCGGTTTCTAAATGTCAGGAATAACTGGTTCTCGTACAAAAATATAAATGCAGATGGAGTCATGAACTCAGTTCTGCTAACTTCTGTTAACTCGGAATCTCGGACCTGCAGCAACTACAAGTCAGATTTTATCGGATCTGAACATCTAAGTAATTGAAGATGGCAAATGGCTTACATCAAGAATCTGGAGGTTCTCATTCTCTTGCTTGACTAAAAGCTTTTCATTGAACTGCTCGATGAAATCCACCTTCTTGTTTCGGTGAAGTAGATGATTGAAAGATTTAAGAACAGTTCCATCCTCAATTGAAAGAATCTTTAGAGGAACATGGCCACTAGCCTTGGTAAATATTAGTAACATGATTCCTGGACTGTTTTCCAAAGATCGTGTAAACAACATAAGAATCGACCATGTTCAGACAAGCTAATATATGCATGAACTCTATGAAAGAAGAGACTTAGGCATGTTACCCATGCAAATACATGTATCACAACAGCACTAATTTTGAGACAAGAAATGGTTAAACCATACTTAGACCACCATTTAATGCATCCTAAGGGTCTATTCTACCAGATTCATAAATTGATGCCAGCACATGAATGGATTAACATCAACATACAAAATTACCTGATCTTAATCTCTTGAACATTTTTATCCGAGATGGAGTACAACATTGTGTAATTTTTCAAGTCAAACACCTTGTATATGCTGACAAGAGAAGAAAACATACATACATCAACAAACTGCAGCAAACCTGTGATAACACAGCTGAGATTTTTTTAAGATTTACCTATCTTGTGCAGAATAAGTGAGAACCTTCCCATTTACATCATCAAACTCCACAAAACCAGGCCATTTCAATGATTCTGACTCAAAGAGAGGAAAACCAGCATCTGGTTTACCCCTTCGAATGTATCTGAAATAGTTTTGCGACAGGCATGAGTAACAAAGTGCAAGAATTATTAGAAATCATTTAAAATGATGCACAGAATCCCATACTCAATCCTTGTGGTTCTGCATTTCAATGAACTAAAATTATCTGAGGCATAAACTGAAACTGTGATGAGTGAATCATTATTCTTATTGTAAAATAAGCTACGAATGACTTCATCAGGACTGACATTCAAAAAGCATATCCTCTGATTAGTCTCTGCATCCAAGAAATATAAAAGTCCCATTTCAATGTCAAATCTGAAAAGCAAAATATTGGTGAAAAAAATTGCACAAGTAATTATTCATTTTCCTTTGTAAAGCATCTACCTCGACTAAATGCTGCACAAACACCAGATTGAGCAAGAGCAAAGACAATATCATGGGCAGCAACTATTTCAATAATTTGTGACCTCTTCTTGAGAAATGGCAACACCATGGAACAATGTCCCTTTGGATCATGAGTATCATATTCTTCCTGAATCCAATATAATTTCAGTGAGACCACAAAGAAAAAGAATTAAGAAAATACCAAGAACGCCCTTCAAACTCATTACTTCTAGAAATCTAACAATTACTTTAAAGAACTAAAAATATATGTGTATGACAGAAGACTAGGCCAAGCCATCACAATCAGGGAAAAAAAATCTCTACACCTTCACGCATTCCAAGTAATTAGACTGAATATTCAAGCAGCCACTACATTATCTTCGAATAGCTGGAAATTAATTCAGCAAGTTCATCCTTTATGCTAGCAAGAGAGGAAATTACTGAGGAAAGGAGGTCAAACTTGAACTCCTTCTCACTCAAAGCCAAGAGTACATTTAACTATAGCTATCATCACACAAAAACGTATAAAGAATAAAAGACAGGGTAATTGAAAATTGGAATTCATTTAACATTCGAAGTAACAAACCTGGATGCTACATGAGACATCATCTTACATGTATATCCAAAGATCATCATTATAACAATTTCCTTTATCAACTAGCAACTTTTTCATCTACTCTGTAAAATTTTAGGTGCTTGCATTAATGTGTACAAAGCCTCGAAGGAGCGCATGTAAGATATTTAAAGATTAAAACTTGTAGAGTGAAATTAAAAAGTACAGCAAATCCACAAAAGGACAAGCCAAGTACTGTGATGAGAAGCATAACAAAATGGTAAGTTCATTAACTAAGGATTCCATGATTGTAACGTCTATAATTCAAATATCAATAATTCCAAACTAATGTGCCGGACTGGCAGTCTCCCACTAACATTCATCAAGCATACCAGAGGCCAATTGGCAAAGGCATTTTAAAATTCACGCTACAGTCCCAAAAAAAGAAAAGAAAAGAAAAAAAGAAGAACAAGATAGTCTCTCAGCTCCCCTTTTTGTATGCATAAATATGCTAGTACTTGTGGGTTCACTGGAACATGTAGATGAAAATGAAGTTTGACCATTTATAAATGATTTATAAATTCTGCCAAACCGACACTTAATTAATGATAAAATAAAATACGGAGGCTTAATTAATGATAAAATCAAAATCACCCAACTTTTTAGGTAAAGTATATCGTCTCGACATTCCCTTATTTTCTGACAGCAATCTTCTACATTTATCTTCTTCTTTGGCCAATATTATAAACAAGCATTCTTATATATTTGTTAATCCATGTCTAATATTCAGATCTACATATATGTATCAATAGACACAGGTTAAATTCAACTGATAAAACATGAGAATGCACATATCTCCATCTGAGTTGTTCTCAGAAACCCAATAAAAAATTAATTAGCACTAAAAACCCAAAATTCTCATCGCTGTTAATTTTAACATAAAAAATCATCACAATTTTCGGGAAGATCAATTTAACAATCTAAATACATAAAATATATAACATGAAAACTAACACTTCTTTTTTAAAAAAAAAAATTTACACCAATCTAACCTGCAAAAGGATGTTGCGGAATCGTTCCTGAGCGTTGCTCATGCTGAAAGCACGGTCTCGCTTGGAGCAAATCTCTCGCCTTTGGAGCTTCTTCACGCTGTTCACAAACCCGTCTAAGCCCCCACGGGGACGCTTCTTCGCCACCACACGCCGCCCACAACATGGCCGTGGACTAGCTGTTATTCTCCTACCTTCCATCTCAAAATCCAAAGCCGATACAAACTTTAAAACACTAAACCCTAAAATTCATATATAGATACAAAACATACACATAGATACACGAACATCTACTAAATTCTGTATCAAAATGAATCAATCGTGGGTTTAGTTTTTATGAGTGAAGAAACCAAATCTCAGGACCCAGAAAAAGTTAGGGCCTTTCTCGCCAAGGTCCTGAGACTAATTTCCGAGTACAGAAAAAACCGTCTCTCTTCCTTTTCCAACCGGGTTTTTGAATTTCTGTGTATGTAGATATACATGCACGTATAATAAGGTTTATTTATAGATAAATTCTCCTCTGTTTTGCCGGAGGCAAGGAGTGAAGCTTTGCTCCGAGAGAGAGAGAGAGAGAGAGGGCTGGAGAATGCGGGCGGAGACGTTGATATGCGGTATTTAAATCAATTTGACGTCCGACCCCGAATTCAAAATGACCGTATCAATTTATTTTACATTTTTTTTGCTAATTAAAAGAAATAGTTTGGCCTTCCTTTTTTCCTTTCCGTAGAAATTTGAGCCTCGTTTGACATTTATTTTTTTCTCATTCTCATTTTTTCTCTTTCTTCTTTTCAGTCACACATTCTCCAAATAAAATAATATGATATACAAATCTAAAAAATTTCACACTTTTCTACCACACATTCTCTCATCAATCACTATTTTAAAATTTTTATCCTCATTAAAATGAAATTCTAACACAACTCAATTGAATGCACTTGCTTTGGTATTAGGAGCATAGGCAAATCATAATTGGACTATAAGTCAAGCTATTAAATTAGAAAAAAAAAAATAAAATATGCACATAAAAAAAACTTACAAGAAATTTCTTTTTTTTTACCCTGAAAAAAATCAAAAGGGCCGATCTCCCCCCACCCCCAAATCCACCATTGATTATGAGGTTCAATATTCATTCCATATCTTAGGCTCCGTTTGGTAGACAAAATTGTTTGATAGGCAAAATT